>CM066587.1:3657500-3905000 GCA_033816785.1 Picus viridis | reverse complement strand
AACATATATGTCAGTCTTTGTATAATGATTTCTATAGCCCTAAAATGTCAGAGGTCCGCGTTCTTCTCCGTGTGGTGGCAATCCACACTAATTGCATTAGGTCAAGTATTCAAATGGCTGAGCCTGCTCTGCATCCCCATCCTTCAGCAGCGTTATAGAGAAGCTAAATGTGTGTAACTGGTCTGTCAGCCAAATTGGTATGGAAAACACTGTTTGCAACGGTGTAAGCAAGGACAGAATTTAGATCCTGGACTTTACCCTTCTAAAGCAAATATTTGCTGCCATTATCATGAATCGGTTATCCCTGAAGTCAAAAGAACTGCTCGGAAGTGCTTGTGGTAAGACTTGCAGGCAGGATCCTGATCCCAGCAAGACTTGAACAGCTGCTTAACTTAACCCATACCATTAGCATCAAGAGCTGCAGTAGAAATGTCGCAGCATCTAAGCTTTGTGCATTTGAGTCCACAGTAAGCACATACCCCACGATTTCTGAAGGGCAAGAGGGCACTTGGTAAAAGTTCATTGTAGTCTCATTTTTAAACCAAAAGCATTTGAAAATATGCTCTGCATGTAATTTGTTTTGGCTTTTGCAAGAGAATAGTTAAGCTATCTTCTCTCTCTTTAAAATTCTTTTAGAGTGGACAAATGCACTTATTATTTCAAGGCTTCCCCTACACTCTGTTGCAATACTATTAGCAGTTAACAGAGGTCTATAACAGGATTCATTTTTTATTTCTTTAAATCCTCCAGCCAGTGTAAGCACTCTGGGTCTTGAAGTCATGAAGAATTCATTTCTGTTAATTATAGATCATGTTCTGATATTTATTTCTGCACATAAGACATTTAGGGTCACCAAATTCACCCTGCGAGCCAAAAGGTTCTAGATACGATGATGGAGAGACAAAAGTTCAATTCTCAGTAGTAATAACATGCCCACAAAATCTCAAATGTAGTTCTAGTTGATAAGAGCAGTTTCTGGATCAATATATCCAATCTTAGGTAGGGAGGTCAGCCTGTCACACCCGTGGATCTCTAGAGGAGTAGGAAGTGAGGACTCTAGGAGTGTTTTAAAATGACCTTGCATCAATGCGTTGGTCCACGGCCAGCATTCAGATGTGGCAGTTATTTGATGGAGTTACTTTCCATGGGTAATTTTAAGAAGGACATAGCAATTCTACCAGGACTTGGTTTCAAATAAAAAGCTTTTCATCCTAGAGAACTTGCCAAGTCGAGTAGAGCTGGAAAAGTGCTTCTAAAGATAAAGTAATAACGCAGTGGAAAAACACAACCAAAAAAAATAACCCCAACCCACCCCAAAACTCTACGGCAATCTAAAACAGTGCTCTTTACTCATGAGCTTCTGACAATAAAAGGCTTAGAGGGTTGCTACCATCTTTCAACTACACCCCTCAAAATCTGGTGACCTTATTAATGAAAGACGGAAAAATACAATCCCCCTTTTTTTTCCCCTTTTTGTGGCAGATAAACTCATTACACACAAGGGAAAGGAAGAGAAGGATGAAGAACTTGTACAAAGATAGAGCGCAATAAATTTGGTGGAGTCAGAATCTGGTCAGCAATAACTTCAGTGTTGTTTTATAAGGTATTTTACCGTGCTCTATCATTCTGGGGAAGAAAGCCTTATAACTCCAGTAACTGCCCTATCATAGGCTGGTTAAATAGTTTTCGAGATAGAGATCACCATTTCCAAAGCTCATATATCCCAGCACAGTAGGTGCAGCGCTACTCTCTTGTACTTTGTTCCATCTTGTCGGGGATAAACGTTCCAGAAACATAAATCAAAGGGTGTTTCTCCTTTCCCTCCGTGCACGGGATTGCTGCAGCCTGCCTCGAAACCAAATGAACTCGGGGCTTCAGAGCGCTGTGCAGCGATTTGCATGATTACCACAAATGAGGGTGGTGGTGGCGGCGGCGGCGGAGCGCTCCGAAGCCGTTTCCTTCGCGTCGACAACACTTTATGATCAAACGAGTGGCTTCACCTCTTAGAGCTCTTCTCCTTCTGGGATGAGAAAATTGAATATTTTCCTTTTTTTTTTTTTTTTTTTTTTTTAAGGCTATATAACAAGCAACACATGTAGCATGAAATCAGGGTGTTAGAGGGGGCTGCACAAATAAAATGCGAGCTTGAAGAGGAAACTCGCAGCGCTGCTCTGAAAATTCAAATTATTCCTAATTTTTAAAGAAAGCTGAATGCTTACTGCACAGATAGCCTCAAAATGGGTTTTAATATTCAACATTTGTGGAAAACTAATCAAATATGGGGTTTATTTTCTTTTTTTTTTTCCCCTTTCCCCCCCCTTCTCTCTACATTTTTCTCTCGCAGAGACTCTCTAATTGGTTAGACACCTTTGAAGTTCAAGATATGCAATTATCACTAACTGGCACAAAACACCACATAAAAATCCTGAATTTCAAATCCCCAAATGTTAGAAATTTGAACTCCTCCAAAGTTCTAAAATTAATCAAATTAGGAAAACAGCCAGTAGAAGAAAGGTCTATCAGGGATATTTTAATTGAAGAGGCATTCTTTCATTACCAGCTCTATAGCAAACCACATCTAAATCCTGCAACAGGTGTTTGGATTCTAGGAGTTTATTTCCATCTCAAAGTTGGGGGGGTGGGCAGTATTTCATTGGGATTTGGGAATTTTTTTTGTTTTGTGTTTTTTTGTTTTGTGTTTTTTTTGGTTGGCTGGGGTTTCTTTGGGGGGGGGGGGGGGGGGAGGTATTTTGTTCCTTTCCTTCCTCCTTTCCTTCCTCCTTTCCTTCCTCCTTTCCTTCCTCCTTTCCTTCCTCCTTTCCTTCCTCCTTTCCTTCCTCCTTTCCTTCCTCCTTTCCTTCCTCCTTTCCTTCCTCCTTTCCTTCCTCCTTTCCTTCCTCCTTTCCTTCCTCCTTTCCTTCCCCCTTTCCTTCCCCCTTTCCTTCCCCCCCTTCCTTCCCCCTTTCCTTCCCCCTTTCCTTCCCCCTTTTCCTTCCCCCTTTCCTTCCCCCTTTCCTTCCCCCTTTCCTTCCCCCTTTCCTTCCCCCTTTCCTTCCCCTTTTTCCCCCTTTCCTTCCTTTCCTTCCCCCTTTCCTTCCCCCTCCTTCCCCCTTCCCTTTCCTTCCCCCTTTCCTTCCCCCTTTCCTTCCCCCTTTCCTTCCCCCCTTTCCTTCCCCCTTTCCTTCCCCCTTTCCTTCCCCCTTCCTTCCCCCTTTCCTTCCCCCTTTCCTTCCCCCTTTCCTTCCCCCTTTCCTTCCCCCTTTCCCCCTTCCCCCCTTTCCTTCCCCCTTTTCCTTCCCCCCCTTTCCTTCCCCCCTTCCTTCCTTCCTTCCTTCCTTCCTTCCTTCCTTCCTTCCTTCCTTCCTTCCTTCCTTCCTTCCTTCCTTCCTTCCTTCCTTCCTTCCTTCCTTCCTTCCTTCCTTCCTTCCTTCCTTCCTTCCTTCCTTCCTTCCTTCCTTCCTTCCTTCCTTCCTCCCTTCCTCCCTTCCTCCCTTCCTCCCTTCCTCCCTTCCTCCCTTCCTCCCTCCCTCCCTCCCTCTTTCTCTCTCTTCTTTCTCTCTCTTTCTCTCTCTTTCTTTCTTTCTCTCTTTCTTTCTTTCTTTCTTTCTTTCTTTCTTTCTTTCTTTCTTTCTTTCTTTCTTTCTTTCTTTCTTTCTTTCTTTCTTTCTTTCTTTCTTTCTTTCCTTTCTTTCTTTCTTTCTTTCTTTCTTTCTTTCTTTCTTTCTTTCTTTCCTTTCTTTCTTTTCTTTCTTTCTTTTCTTTCTTTCTTTCTTTTTTCTTTCTTTCTTTCTTTTCTTTCTTTCTTTCTTTCTTTTTTCTTTCTTTCTTTCTTTCTTTCTTTCTTTCTTTCTTTCTTTCTTTCTTTCTTTCTTTTCTTTCTTTCTTTCTTTCTTTCTTTCTTTCTTTCTTTCTTTCTTTCTTTCTTTCTTTCTTTCTTTCTTTCTTTCTTTCTTTCTTTCTTTCTTTCTTTCTTTCTTTCTTTCTTTCTTTCTTTCTTTCTTTCTTTCTTTCTTTCTCATAGTCTCATTCACTCTTTCTCTCTCTCCTCTCTCTCTTTCTCTCTCCCTGTTATTTTTGTTGTATGTTGTGTTCCGCCCCCCCCCCCCCCCGAAATCTACCAGGAAACATATTCTGCATAACCATAGACCCTATCTACGTGAAAATGGACTTTGCTTGCTTTTTGTTTTCTTCTTTACTCACATTTCCCCCTCTCAGTGTGCTGCAGATTGCCATCTTTAGGCTTAGCACTAAGAAGATTGGGCTGCCTCCCTCAGAGCACAACTCATTTTGTACTGTCTGGGAATGGGGAGGCATCAATCCCTGTGTGATGCACTTCATATTTTCAAGATTCCTTCTGTAAGCAGGGGGAGGGGGGGTAAAAAAAAAACCCCAACCTTTCTAACTCTTGCATACAGCCCTGCTCCCCAGACACTTATGGTGGCAAATCCCAGATTGCAGCGCTGAAGTTGCACAGGCTTCTGAGAGCGTGCAGAGCCTGAAATGTGCAGAAGGCAACAGGAAGGCAATAAGCATTCAGGGTGCTATTTCTTCAGCAGTAGTGTTATTTCCAATTTGATGGCTGTGTGCTGCAGAAAAAAAATACTCACAGCAGAAAATCCCCCAAATAGCTACTTATTGAGGCTCCTGGTTGAAGAGTTCTCAGGAGCTGCTTGGCTTTTTATGCAAAAAAATCAGTTTTTATGGGGGTTTGATCCTTGTACTTGGTGCCAGACAATCCCTCTCATTCACCTTCTTTGGTTTCTCAGGGTTTCTTTCTGGATTATACATAAAGAGACTTTCAGCCTGGGTGCAAACCCTTTCCAGCCCTTCTCCTCCCCGAGTGTGTGAGGCAGAGGGGAAAAGCAGTGAACACAAAGCTGCAGTGAAAAGGGCAGGAGGATTTTCTCCTTTCCAAATACACCAGAGAAGTTTAGGCGTTTTGACTATAGGTGGTGCTGAGTGAGCCTGGAAAAAAAAAGCTGCATTTCCCATGGCTGTGTGGTCCCCAGATGGTCATTCTCTGGCTGGTGCAGGACTCACCCTTGGTCTCCATTTCCATTTTGGAGTTTCTGTCCTTAGGGACTTTAAAATATTACAACAGGAGCAATGCTGAACTGTTTGGTGCTGAGTTTTAGACCTTTTGATGTTATTTGCAATCAAATGCAAAGCAAATGCAGCAGAGTGGGATGATCATGAGGGTGATGGCAACAGGTTTCCAAGGGAGAAGCAAGGCTGCAGTGGTGTCCTCCAGTTTATTTGGGGTCAGGCATTTCAGTTGTCTGTGTGGCTTTGCCCATCATTTGAGTGCAGAAATTCCAAAAAGTGAGACCTTTTGCACTATTTTTCCCTCAACAAAAAAGTTTGGGCTTTTGGGCTAATGAGTCAGATTGGAAGAAATTCTTCCCCGTGTAGGTGGTGAGACACTGGCACAGGTTGCCCAGGGAGGTGATGAAAGCCTTCTCTCTGGAGGTTTTGAAGGCCAGGCTGGATGTGACTGTGAGCAACCTGCTGTCATGTGAGGTGTCCCTGGCCATGGCAGCGGGGTTGGAGCTGGCTGAGCCTTGAGGTCCCTTCTAACCCTAACGATTCTATGCTTGATGAAGAGATCTATTCATGGTTTATATAATTCCATTCCAATTTTATATTTCTCATTTTTCTAATTTTGACTTTGGACCTGGTGAAATGCTGCAAAATAGAGTTATTTGCTTAAGAAGCATCTTGAAAAGCTAAGAAAGGGAAAAAAAGGGCTGAAACCAGAAGCGTCTTGAATAACAACAATACAAACAGAGGGGTGAAAACAGAAGCATCCTGAAGAGCACCAAGGGGTGAAAGCAGAAGACTGAGTCTGCTACAGCAGTTAGATACACAGCAGTTTTGTCTCAAAAATAATTATCATAATTGTGGAGTATACAATTGCTGTGCTGACAGAACCAGAAAAGTGCTTTCCATCCAAACAAACTCCTTTGATTTATTGTGCCATATACGTACGCTGTATTTAATATTGTCATTCCCGCTAAACAATCTGTGGCCTTCCAAGAGTGTGGGAGAACACCAAGGCCACTTTTTGGGTGGGTTTTTTGGCATTGTGGATGACCTCATTATTAATCAGAAAACATCTGGGAAGGCAAAGTCGTGTGTGTGTGTATGTTCAGAGTGCTGGGGATGGATTAGCAGCCGTTGCATGCACAGACCACCAGATTGTGTGTCTTGCTTGGAAAATATCCTGGTGGGTTCTTGTCTCCAGATTTCACTGGCATTTCTTGATGAGCTGTGTCATTGACAGAAGTCTATTTTAGCCCATATCTGAGGGGCTGGCAATGCCCCAGGAGCTGACGGGGAAGCCAGGGCAGATGTTGATGCCAGGTACTAGCTGTGGTGGTTGATGAAGGTGATAACTCATGCCTGCCTCTTACCTGTGTTTACCAGCCCACTGGTTGCACTGGGTTCATTTGGGCATTCTCGGAGCATTTCTGCTAGAGCACAAGTCATTTGTTTATTACTTTTTTCTCTCTCTCTTGCTCAGTGTATGCTCAGGTTGACACATCCTGCAGAGACTGGTATTAAACTTTCATGTTGCATTTTCAGCAGAGACCCCACAATTTGCTCAGTACACATCAGTAGAGAAGATATGTAATAAAAATCAGACAAGTGTACTTATTTTCCAGAATACAGACACTACCCTACCATTATGCTTTTTGCATTTAACTGTATAAACAACAATTTACTTTGCCCTTAATGTCCTAAATATGCTTAGATCCATCACGGTCAAAATTGAAGGGCAAGGCAAAAGGACAAAGAAAAGATGTTAAATGTTCCACAGAAATAACCCCAAATACACTTCTAATAGCATAAGCACGTTGTTAAAAAATGAGCAAGTAATAGTGAGGGAAAGGGTGTGTATTTATGGTGTCATACAATGTGGAAACAAAGTCAGGCTGTCTCTGATGTTGTTTACCCACCAATAGCAAAAAAGACACTTCTGTATTACAAATTTTTCCCATTCAGTTTATACAAGAAGAGAAGAAACACCCTGTGCTGCCTGCCTCAAGGAAAAAAAGCCTTGTAAGAGAGTCAGCAGGTTCCTCAGACATGGGGTAAACTGATAGAAGAGGGTTGTTGGCATCCATATGATCTGCACTGCAAGTTGTGTGTTCAGAAGTAAAAGCTTTTAGCAGAGAGACCTTTTTATTTTGTTGGGGTATGCTTTCATTTCTTTTCATGTGCCTGTTGGTGAAGGTCTGTCTGATGACAACAACTGTCTGATGACAACAACTGTCTGATGACAACTGTCTGATGACAACTGTCTGATGACAACTGTCTGATGACAGTTCTGGGCTCCCCAATTTAAGAAGGACACTTTGATGCTTGAATGCATCCAGAGAAGGGCAATGAAGCTGGTGAGAGTTCTGGAGCACAAGCCCTGTGAGGAGAGGCTGAGGGAGCTGGGGTTGCTTAGCCTGGAGAAGAGGATGCTCAGGGGAGACCTTCTTGCTCTCTACAACTACCTGAAAGGAAGCTTCAGCCAGGTGGGGGTTGGTCTCTTTTCCCAGGCAGCCAGCACCAGAACAAGAAGACACAGTCTCAAGTTGTGCCAGGGGAAGTTTAGGCTGGAGGTGATGAGAAAGTTCTTCCCAGCAAGAGAGATTGGCCATTGGAATGTGCTGCCCAGGGAGGTGGTGGAGTCCCCGTTCCTGGAGGTGTTCAAAAAGGATTGGTTGTAGCATTTGGAGCCATGGTTTTGTTGTCAGGAGGTGTTAGGTAATAGATTGGACTTGATGATCTCTGAGGTCTTTTCCAACCTGGTTGATTCTATGATTCTATGAGAAGCTATTTCAGAACGAGACAGTGGGTGAACTTAAAGCATGAAACTTACTTTGTAGACGTAGAGAAAAGTGGTTCAGTGGTGACTTGGCAGTGCTGGGTTAGTGGTTGGATTTGATGATCTTAAAGGCCTTTTCCAACCAATGCAATTCTATGACCCTACACTGACTCTAGACAGACATTTGTTTTGCTCTGCCAAAGGGCAAGAGGACAATCTCTGTGCCAGCAATAAGTAGGAAGAGATGTTGCTGAAGGGTTGATGTTGCTGTGTCAGGACCTGTACCCATTTTAATTGGAAGTGACCTTTAAGATCCATAAGTCCAACTATTAACCCAGCATCCCCAGGTATACAACTTCATCTCTTGAGTAAAAGGCTTGTCAAAGGATTAGGATGCCCATCTCCTGCAGGGGCTCCAAAAACACTGCTGTGACAAAAAATCCCAAACCTCTTTTAGGTCCAAAGTCCTTCTCAAATATCTAAATCTTGCATTAGAGACATACAATCTTTGGTCAACAAAACTCCTACCTCTCCCTCAGAAAAAAAATCTACATGTTGCTCAGTCATGTGCTAGTTACGCTCAGGGTGATGAGACACTGACCCAGGCTGTCCAGAGAAGTGGTAGATGCCCCATCCCTGGAACTATTCCAGGTCAGGTTGTTTGGGACTCTGAGCAACCTGATCTACTTGGAGATGTCCCTGCTGACATGGTAACCAAGCATCCAATTAAATAATAACTAAAGAGGCTGAATCTAAGAATCATAGAATCATAGAGTAGTTTAGGTTGGAAAGCACTTTTAAAAGAGTTAAAAATTCTGGAGAAGAGAAGGCTCTGAGAATACCTATCCGTGCCCCATCTTGGCTGGCACCTAAACAGAAGTTCTTTAGGTAGCAAAATCTCTGCAATCTTGCCTCAGCTCAGAAGTCTGATAGGCTGCATTAAGACTGAACAGCTATTTTGCATGTTTCTGAGGGATGAAGAGGGAGGAAAAAAGTCTTTCCCCACACCTTTATGCACAGGCTTTTAATATAAAGCAGGAGTGTAAGTGTATTTTATAATATTTTCTTCATAAAAGGTTTGAACTTTGTTTAGTCAACCTGTCAGAAATGTGCAAATTATACAAGAGAAAAAAAATTGCCCTTTTTTTTTTTTTCCCCCTCTTTCCCTTTCCTTGGGAAGTGGAGCAGTTAATATTCAACATGAAATGTCTAATCTTTAAATACATTATAATCTAACTGCTTAGGATAATTTTTGCTTTAATACCTTAAGAGTCTGCAAAGCCTGAAGGATGGGATTATTAAAATGGAATTTTAATGTCAAAATTATCAGAGAGGAGAACATATTGCCAGTGTTCACAGGGAAAAAAAATGCTATAATAAATAAATTTATTCAATTTCTGTTTGATTTGTTCAAATAGGAGATGAGAATATATTTGATTATAGCTAGGAAGTATTCTGAAAGTTGATCAGATGACTGCAGGTCATTGCAACATAAGGCACTGTCAGCTGTGGGGATTAGTATCTTTAAGACATCGAAAGATGTGGGAATGTAGAAGCATACCTGGCCCAGAAGGATGCTGCACAGGGGGAGATTCAGGAATAAAAAACAATCACATGGCTGAACCTCTGACTGCCCAAGCATTAAATAAAAACAAATAGATATAAAAAAAAAAAACCAAAACCTTAATGTGCCTTCCAGGTGTAAATAAAAATCTGTAACTTGCTTAGAACTGGAGTTTTAAATCTTCCTTCAGGCTGTCAGAGGTATTGGGCTGGTGCCCAAGAGCAGAAGCCAGGCTCCTTCCTTAAAGCTGTGATAACCAGCCAAACTTCAGATTTTCCTGATCATGTTAAAATGAGCTCTGAAAAGTAATAGGCATAATCAAAGCATCCCACCAGCCTTCCCCCCCCTACCTTCCCCCACTTCATAAATAAATGTGACAAGGCAGTACGGAGCACTTCAGACCGTATCTGTCACCGTGCTCCTGCTGGTAACTCTTCTTTTCTACTGTTTAAGGTAGCGTCTTGCTACAGAACAGTGAATGTGAATTCTCTGAAGACCAGCACAGTTTGTCAGTCCTTTTTCTTCTAGGCTGCCATGTCCATCTTTCACATATGGCCAGAAAAACTTGGAGTTCAATCAGAGTTGCCTTCTAGAGTGGTAGGCTGCTTTTCAATATACCTCTGTCCAGTGACTGGAGCCCCTATTACAGGAAGGATCTGGAGGTGCTAGAGCGTGTCCAGAGAAGGGCCACAAGGATAATTACAGGGCTGGAGCTGCTCTCCTATGAGGACAGACTGAGGGATATTGGGCCATTCAGGCTGGAGAAGATTCCAAGGAGAAATAATTGTGGCCTTCCAGTATCTGAAGAGGGCTACAGGAAACCTGGGGAGGGACTTTTGAGGGTGTTAGGTAATGATGGGACTGGGGGAATAGAAAAAAGTAGAACTGGGTAGATTGAGATTGGATGTTAGGAAGAAATTCTTCCCCATGAGGGTGGTGGGAGACTGGCACAGGTTGCCCAGGGAGGTGGTGGAAGCCTCATCCCTGGAGGTTTTGAAGGCCAGGCTGGACATGGCTCTGAGAAACCTGTTGTAGTGTGAGGTGTCCCTGCCTATGGCAGGGGGTTGGAACTAGATGATCCTTGAGGTCCCTTCCAACCCTAACAATTCTATGATTCCATGACTGTCAGGAAGGCAGATGAAAGTAATCTATCTCCAAGATAAGAAGGAAGGATCCCTGTTATGTAAATGCAGGTAAAAAGACTTCAGATGACATTGCTTAAAGTGGTTTGGAAACCCAATTGAGTCAGGTTGTGGCAATGTTTTCCTCTTTCTTGGAAGCTCTGGCATCGGTTGTGTGGAATTAGTGTAATATGCCACAAGTTAACAAGGTAAAAATTACTGTTAGAAAGTTGCCTGCTGTGTTCACAGGCTTCTCCTGTGATAAACTGCATGGCATGGATGCAAATTTGGCATGCTTGCAAATGGGAAAGGAGAGGAAGAAATGCATGGTTTAGATGTCTGCAGGGAGACAGCCAAGGGAAAACAGAACAGTGGTCCTGGTCGAAAATTCAACTCTGTCTACAAGGGAACAGTGCTGTCACAGTGGGGTTTTTTTCATCTCAACAATAAGTTAGAGAGAGGAAAAGATGAATTTATATAGCCAATAAGATATCAAAGTAACTTTTGTCCTCATAAATCCTTTTCTGCTTGCCACAAAGGGTTATGCAGAGGTTTTGTTTCAATCAGAACTGGAGGAATTTGGGTTCAAGCTTGAACATAAGAAGATTTCACCTCAACATGAGGAGAAACTTCCTTACAGTGAAGGTGACAGAGCGCTGGAGCAGGCTGCTCAGAGAGGCTGTGGAGCCTCCTTCTCTGGAGACTTTCAAAACCCACCTGGATGTATTCCTGTACTATCCTAAGTGATCCTGTTTGGGCAGTGGGGTTGGACTGGATGATCTCTGGAGGTCCCTTCCAACCTCTAACGTACTGCGATGATGTACTGTGAATTACAATCAGGGCACAAATTGTTTTCTTTTGCTTTTGTTTGTTTGTTTGTTTGTTTTTCCTTGGTAAAAACTGAACATGTCCAGAGAAGGGCCACAAGGATGATGAAATGCCTGGATCTCCTCTGCTATGAGGACAGACTGAGAGAGTTGGGGCTCTTCAGTCTGGAGAAGAGACGTCTCCAAGGAGACCTAATTGTGGCCTTCCAGTATTTGAGGGGGCTACAAGAAAGCTGGGGAGGGACTTTTGAGGGTGTCAGGGAGTGATAGGACTGGGGGGAAATGGGTAGATTCAGATTGGATGTCAGGAAGAAGTTCTTCCCCATGAGGGTGGTGAGACACTGGCACAGGTTGCCCAGGGAGGTGGTGGAAGCCTCATCCCTGGAGGTTTTGGAGGCCAGGCTTGATGTGGCTGTGAGCAAGCTGCTGTAGTGTGAAGTGTCCCTGCCCATGGCAGGGGGGAGTTGCAACTGGCTGATCCTTGAGCTCTCTTCCAACTCTAACAAATCTATGATTCTATGATTTTGCTGATTATAAAGGAAATTTTATTTTTTCCTAAAGAATTTTCATCATGAACAACACACCTCCATCACCTTGCCAACCTCTTTCTATCCTTTTTCTTGTTCTTTTTAACATTAGTAAGGATTTATTTGTACGAGGGGACAATCTGTCTTACAACGAATAGCTGAAGACTGCCACAGAACCAAAAAAAACCCAAAGATATATAAATATATCTATACAAATAACCCAGAGGTTGCAATATGTTTGTATAAAGTATTCAAACAATTTCAAATAACAACTGAACTCGTAAAAAACCAACATCTGTTCATGGATTATTCATGAATCCAAGTGGTAAGATTCCTTCCATGAAAACAGTCTTCAATGAAGAGTTGCCCTGGATCCCGAAAAGAAATAAATAAATTAACCCAAATGAAATGGGATTCATGCAACTGAAATCTGAACTCCAAGACTTTGCAGTTCAGATTCATTAATGCTAAAATTATCCTCTGGTATATAAATTGCTGAACCAAGGCAAATAATATAAAAACCCCCAGCTATAAAACCTCAATAACAAGATAACATTTAACTGCATCAATTTAGGTAATTGTTCTTGGGTGGGTTGGTTTGTTTTGGGGTTTTTTTTTCAACCCAATATATATTTGGAGAGCATCTGTAATTATGTTTGTCAGTTTGTGAAGGAGGATTATCCCTCTAGCAATGCAAACTTTTCTCTCCATTTTCCCAAATACCAACAAGGATGAGCTCATACACAATGATTCACAACTATTAATGGCAACTATAAGAAGAAATCATAGCATCATAGAATGGTCTGGGTTGGAAGGGACCTCCAAAGGTCATCCAGTCCAACCTTCTCTGCAGTCTACCTGAAAGGTGGTTGTAGCTAGGAAGGGGTTGGTCTCTTCTCTCTAGCAACCAGCACCAGAACAAGAGGACACAGTCTCAAGCTGCACCAAGGGAAGTTTAGGCTGGAGGTGAGGAGAAAGTTCTTCACCGAGAGAGTCATTCATCATTGGAATGGGCTGCCCAGGGCGGTGGTGGAGTCACTGTCCCTGGAGGTGTTCAAGAGGGGACTGGACGTGGCACTTGGTGCCGTGGTCTAGTCATGAGGTCTGTGGTGACAGGTTGGACTTGATGAGCTTTGAAGTCTTTTCCACCCTTCTTGATGCTGTGATACTGTGACATCCTCAACTAGATCAGCTTACCCAGAGCCCTGTCGAACCTCACCTTGAATATCTCCAGGGATTGGGCCCCAACCACCTCCCCAGGCAACCTGTTCCAGCGTTCCACTACTCTCACAGTAAAGAATTTGTTCTTAATATCCAGACTAAATCTGTTCTTCTTTAGTTTGAATCCATTACAATCAATAACTGTTCCAACTGCAAGTCTAATTTTTACCCCAAGGTAGGAAACTGTCTTATGGTTTGGAACCCAGACACGAAGCAAAACCCCCCAGTGAGGTATCCTTTTCCAGAACAATGCCCACTTTGAATTTACGAATGTTCTTTTATTAACCTGTATGTGCAGAATTTTTCGGTTTTTATATCTATTTTTTGCTCCTTTTTTTTTTCCTGTGGTGCTACATAATTATAACTTGCAAGATGTAAATATTTATGAATTCACAGGATGTTCGCTGCAAGAGAAGAACGTTACACTTGCAGATTTCTTGTTTCTTCTTCTACTTGCAGGATTCACACAATATTATTTGCCATTGTGATGCACTGAAAACATAAAAAAGAAAGAAAAAAAAAATAATATAATATAATATTCCACATTTGACTTTTCTGAAAAAAATACCATCTGCTGCTATTTATTTTTTTTTCCCCCTTTATTATTTTTTTTTTTTTTTTGGTCGAGTTGGAGATTAGCTCTGTAATTGCTTAGAGTTAGAGACAGGCATTACTACATTTATTGACAATTTTATCCTCTGCAATAACCTCACATTTAAATAGGGACTTTGTTCCTGAAGGATGCCAAAGTGATTAAACTGATACTCAAAGCCTTTGGATCGTAGCAGCCGCCGCCGAAATGCAGACATCTCGGGGGTGAGATCTTGCAGCTGATGAGTGGCGTTCAAGCAGCGCCCTGGAGGAGTTACCTTATTCAGATGAAAATGGGGACCTTTAGGTGGACAAAATAATTGTCCAAGATGGGATTTGGCCAGGATGTTAGTGCTCATGTGCCTACAAAGTTAACAACTTTGAATCCTTAACGAACATGAGCCTGCAGTGTGCCCAGGCAGCCAAGAAGGCCAATGGCATCCTGGCCTGTATCAGGAACAGTGTGGCCAGCAGGAGCAGGGAGGTCATTCTGCCCCTGTACACTGCACTGGTTAGGCCACCCCTTGAGTCCTGTGTCCAGTTCTGGGCCCCTCAGTTTAGGAAGGATGTTGACTTGCTGGAACATGTCCAGAGAAGGGCAACGAAGTTGGTGAGGGGTTTGGAACAGAAGCCCTATGAGGAATGGCTGAGGGAGCTGGGGTTGCTTAGCCTGGAGAAGAGGAGACTCAGGGGAGACCTTATTGCTCTCTATGGCTACCTGAAGGGAGGTTGTAGCCAGGCAGAGGTTGGCCTCTTCTCCCAGGCAGCCAGCACCAGAACAAGAGGACACAGTCTCAGGCTGCACCAGGGCAGGTTTAGGCTGGATGTTAGGAAGAAGTTCTATACAGAGAGAGTGATTGCCCATTGGAGTGGGCTGCCTGGGGAGGTGGTGGAGTCACCTTCGTCAGAGGTGTTCAGGAGGAGACTTGATGGGGTGCTTGGTGCCATGGTTTAGTTGTTTAGGTGGGTTGGATTGGTTGATGGGTTGGACGCGATGATCTTGAAGGTCTCTTCCAACCTGGTTTATTGTATTATTGTATTATAATTACACAGGACCCTGACCCTGCTGCTCATCTTAGGATGTTGCCCAAGTGTGGTGGTTTAGGCTGGGTGCCTCCTGCTGCTGCCACACAAGATACACCTCTGGCGTCCCGAGGGTCCAGCCCAGTGGGTGGACACAGGAAGCTGTGTATTTCATCCCTTAATGTCCTGCTCCCTAGAAATCTGTCAGCAAGGTCTCACACTTCCTCATTCTTCCCTTGCTACTCCCGTGGGAGATGCTCCCTATCTGGTAATGGAAGGGGAGTTATCTCAAGTCCTCTTGGGCCTGGCTAGGTCTAATGCCAGGAGGAGAAGGGGGGGAAGAGTAATCTCAGATCTGGCCAGCTGAGATTAGCCTAACACTGGAGGGGGAAAGAAAGAGCCCTGGGTGTTTTGGTGTACCCTCAGGTAAGGAGAAGGGGAGTGCTGGGAGGCTTCTGGGTATGCTGTAAGGGACTCTGTGCTTTGGGTTTCTTGGTCACTGTGCTTGTAGCTCTCTGTAAAACACTTTACTGCTTTTCTATTTAAACTTTCCATCACTTCCGCAATCCATTTGTATGAGTCTCATCATTTTTCTGCTCCAGTGGGAGGCAAGAGAGGATCTGCCTCAAACTGGGACACCAAGTGAAACCCAGCACTGGTGAGAACTGAGACTGTCATGTTGTGTGGACACTTGAAAACATAGCTTGAGTCACTTGGACTTGTCTTGACCAAGTGGACATCATGCAGCAATTCTTCTGTTTGAGGCTGAGAGTCCTGGGGCTGTTTAGCCTGGAAAAGAGAAGACTGAGAGGGGCTTCTTCTCAGTGCTGAAGGGTGAAGGTCATGAAGATGGGGCTGAGCTCTTTTCAGTTTTGGCCAGTGATAAGACAGCAGGCACTGGACACAAACTAGAACATAGGAGGTTTCACTCGAACTTAAAGGGAAACTTTATTACTTTGAGGGTGTTGGGGCAATGGATCAAACTGCCCAGACAGTTTGTAGAGTCTCTCCCTGAAGACTTTCCAAATGAGCCTGGACATGTTCCTGTGCAACTTGTTCTAGGTGAACCTGTGTTAGAAGTGGGGTCGGACCAATGATCTTCTAGGGTCCCTTCCAACCCTTACTGTTATATGATTGTGTGATTTTGAACCTCCTTGAACAGAAAATTTCCACTGTGGCATCTGTGTAGGTTTGGAGACTGTAAGTAGATTTAAGTTGCCTGTCAGTTAACTTTGATTGTCAAAATTCATCTTGGAATATTTTATCATTCCTTTGCCTGTATTTCATCACACTTCAGAAGTGGATGTGACAACACTTAAACTCCAGCTAAGTACATGAAGATAATAGACAGTGGGTCTCCAGAGAGCTCTGCTGGCTTTGCCATTTCTCAGGAGCTGGTATTGTGAGCTATTTTCTCATCACATCACCTTAGTATCCTGGGTTAGGGGCTGTTCTGGCTGGTTAGACCAGGCTGTCCAGAGAGGCTGTGAAATCTCTCCTTCTTTGGAGAGATTTCAAACCTGCCTGGAAGCAATCCTGAGCAAATTGCTGTGGGTGACCCTACTTTAGCAGGAGGTGGGGACTAAATGATCTTCAGAGGTCCCTACTAACTCTTACTATTCTGTGATTCTTTGTTTTAGTTGGTATATATACAAACTATATGACTCTACTCTGCTCTGGCCCCCTCTACTCCACTCTGGTGAGATCCCAGCTGGAGTACTGTGTCCAGTTCCAGAGCCCCTAGTACAGGAAGGATCTGGAGGTGCTGGAATGTGTCCAGAGATGGGCCACAGGGATGATCAGAGGGCTGGAGCTGCTCTCCTAAGAGGACAGACTGAGGGAGTTGGGGTTATTCAGTCTGGAGAAAAGAAAGCTCCAAGGAGACCTTATTGTGGCCTTCCAGAATCTGAAGAGGGCTACAAGAAAGATGGGGAAGGACTTTTTAGGGTGTCAGTGAGTGATAGGATTAGGGGGAATGGAGCAATGCTAGAAATGGGTAGATTCAGACTGGATGTTAGGAATTTCTTCCCCATGAAGGTGGAGAGATACTGGAACAGGTTGCTCTGGGAGGTGGTGGAAGCCTCATCCCTGGTGGTTTTTAAGGTCAGGCTGGATGTGGCTCTGGGCAACCTGCTGTAGTGTGAGGTGTCCCTGCCCATGGCAGGGGGTTGGAAGTGGCTGAGCCTTGGGCTCCCTTCCAACCCTAACAATTCATGTTTCTATGGACAAATATACCAGCAAGCATTTTTTTCTCCAGAGTTATGCCAAAGCTATTGATGCCATTAGACTTTCACTGTGCATCTCCTCCTTTGTGAATTAATCAGACAGGAGCTGAAATGTGAACGGGATCTGTCAATGTCACTGCAACAAGACATTCAACTTGGGTACATCATCAATGCTGGAAGAAAGAAAAAACAAAAAAACCCAAAACCAACTTGCCAAAGTTAAAAAGCAAGCAACTCTTTGGTAAGTCATCTGCCTCCACACAAGCTTCTGCACTCATACTTGCCAAAAGTTTCTTCTCACCCACAGTTGCCAACCACAGTATATTTTTGCACCATTCTTCTGTTTATCATCTACAGTGCTCATTGATGTGCAATTACATCCCACCACATGCACCAGGACTGTGCTTATTCTCATTATTCAGTTGTCAGAGATGATCAAAGTTATCATGCCTATGGATTTTTTCAGCTGAGATGCAGAAAATCTTCCATCTCCATCTTCTCTTGCCGGAGATGTCAAAAGAAGGCAAATTGTGGAAGCATTGTTCCTCATCAGATGGACAAATTCCCTTTTATCAATTTATGGTTTTCATTTCCTCTTCTAGCCTCTTGATTTTAATGTCTTGTTGAACAGATTCCAAATTACCTAAAGTAAGTGTTTCTCAGCACTGTCAGTGCGGATAAATGTGGAGGACGTTGAATACAACAGGGAAGTATCTTCTAGGTGGAGATCTGTAAACAATGCAAGCTGCCAGTGAAATGCCTGTTCCTGGCTTGGCAAGTTGTGTGTTAGAGATGAGTTGAGGGTGTTGTATGGGAAATAATTGTGTATGGAAGCTGGACACTTCTCTTATGGAAACTTGGTTGTGAGTGGGACCCTATAGCTGCCTTCTAATGGGCTGCCCAGGGAGGTGGTGGAGTCACCATCACTGGAGGTGTTTAGGAAGAGCCTGGATGGGGCACTTGGTGCCATGGTTTAGTTGATTAGATGGTGTTGGGTGATAGCTTAGACTTGATGATCTCAAAGGTCTTTTCCAACCTGGTTTGTTCTGTTCTATTCTACTCTATTCTACTTTTCTCTTCTCTTCTCTTCTCTTCTCTTCTCTTCTCTTCTCTTCTCTTCTCTTCTCTTCTCTTCTCTTCTCTTCTCTTCTCTTCTCTTCTCTTCTCTTCTCTTCTCTTCTCTTCTCTTCTCTTCTCTTCTCTTCTCTTCTTTCTCTTCTCTTCTCTTCTCTTCTCTTCTTCTATTCTCTTCTATTCTCTTCTCTTCCTATTCTATTCTATTCTATTCTATTCTATTCTATTCTATTCTATTCTATTCTATTCTATTCTATTCCTTTTCTATTCTATTCCTTTTCTATTCTATTCCTTTTCTATTCTATTCCTTTTCTATTCTATTCCTTTTCTATTCTAATACCTGACTGGATCCTACAGTAAGGCAGGAAAGGAACTTTTTGTAAGGATGTCTAGTGACAGGACAAGGGGGAATAGTTTGAAGCAGAGGGAGAGTAGGTTTAGACTGGATCTTAGGAAGAATTTCTTCAGTAGGAGGGTGGTGAGACTCTGGAATATGCTGCCCAGGGAGGTTGTAGATACCTTCTCTCTGGGTGGGGGTGTGGGGGTGTTAGATGAGCCTTGAGCAGCTGATGACCTCTGAGGTCCCTGCTGTGGTGGAGTAGGAAGGTTCCCCCACACACACAAAAGAATTCCACAGCTAACTCAGCCGGAGAAGCAGATGAAAGCTGTATTTTACAAGCAGATATGGAATGCAATGAATATGTACAAAAATATACAATATTTACAATATATACAGAAGTATACAGCAACGTATGTAATACAGGAAACCTTTCCCCAACCCCCCTGAGGCCAGGGGGTTCAGCCTGTCCCTCCCTTCTCCCTCCCTACCTCCCCTTTTTCCCAAAAGGGTTAGAGAGAAAGAGAAAGGAAGTTAATTAAAAGGGTGGAAACTTGTTAAAGCTCAAAGCGGATACAAAAGTTAGTTTTCTCTTATCTGGTTAGCAAGAATCGTAGAGAGAAACGAGCCAGCTCACAGCACAGGGGGAAGAAGAAGATGACTGACTGCCCCCCCCCGACTGAAAGACTAAACCAGAACCTACAGCCGGGTTCCACCAATGAAATTGGATTAGCATATCTCTTGTTTTCATTTATATACCAAAATATTCAGCCAGAGTGTTCAGAAAGTGTCCCTTTCTTAAAGGCACAACCTAAACCGGTCACACCTGCCAACCTTAGATATTCTGATTCTGTGAATTAGTTTCATGGCTTTTACAACTGAATCAGCTAACCAAACTTTTTGATTAAAGCTTTTTCATCCATAAACATCAATTGGTCCAAAGCAAAGCTTAATATGGGAAAGAATTAGGAGAAATTTCCCAACTTGCAAAAGGTTTGATTAAATTAAATGGGAAAACAAAAGAAATCCCATTTTTATGTGTATAAATTACAGATACAGAGGGAAGGATCAGGAAAGAACTTAGGAAAGTTTTTCAGTACGTTTTTCATGAGGCTGAAGGATGCTTTGGTTTTATGTGTGTGTTTGGTTGCTGTTTGTTGTTTTGTTTGGTTGGTTGGGTTTTGTTTGTTTGTTTGTGGGGGTTTTGTGGTTTGTTTGGGGATTTTTGTTGTTGTTTTTTTTTCCCCCAGCTGTTTTCTACTGGCAGATTGGAAGTGAATGAGATGAACTGAAGGAGTTGGGGCTGTTCAGTCCGGAGAAGAAGGCTTCAAGGTGACCTAATTGTGGCCTTCCAGTATCTGAAGGGGGCCTACAAGAAGGCTGGGGAGGGACTTCTCAGGATCTCAGGTAGTGATAGGACTAGGGGGAATGGAATGAAGCGGGAGGTGGGGAGATTCAGGCTGGAGGTGAGGAGGAAGTTCTTCCCCATGAGAGTGGTGAAGCCCTGGAATGGGTTGTCCAGGGAGGTGGTTGGGGCCCCGTCCCTGGAGGTGTTTAAGCCCAGGCTGGATGAGGCTCTGGCCAGCCTGATCTAGTGTGGGGTGTCCCTGCCCATGACAGGGGGTTGGAACTAGCTGATCCTTGTGTTCCCTTCCAACCCTGACTGATACTACGATTCTATGATCTTAGTCTGGAACAATGGCCAAACGATGGAATTAGTTACGGCCAGATAAATTATCCTTTGTGTGAAAACCTGTTGGATATAATCAACTTCAATTCACCTAATCCACCCTTGTTGCTCTGTTTCTGGTCCTCTTGAGGAAAAAATTACCATGTTTATACTCCACAGTGCCAGAATGTGAATTACTTTGTTTGCATGGGAAAAGTTCTGCCCAGGGTTACAATGAGAGCAGCACTTAGTTCAAAGGTGCTCAGACATAGCTGTGCAAATATAAAAGTCTAGAACATTAAAAAAATACAATAGAAGTTTTATTTTGGTGACTGAGAATAACCAAATCATAGAATTGTTAGGGTTGGAAGGGACGTCAAGAATCACCCAGCTCCAACCCCCCTGCCATGGGCAGGGACTCCTCACACTACAGCAGGTTGCTCACAGCTACATCTAGCCTGGCCTTAAAAACCTCTAGGGATGAGAAACCACTTGTGACTCAAATAAGTGTTCCTGACAATACAAGCCAGAGCAGAGATGAGCTTTTTAATGCCAGGTTGCTCCATAGTGCTACTTGTGAGCAATATGGTGTGGGAAGTCATCATATCATCAAATTTTGTGGCTCGTGCTTGTGGCTTTTGATCTACCCTCTAAAGCTCCTGTTGTGCCATAATACCTTCGAGACGTGACATTGATGGAGGATTTCATTATCTCTGTGACAAGGACTCTAAATGAAGAACTGCTCTCCACCTGAAGCAGGCAAAGCAGCATTTTCTTGGGGTGCTTTTTGGGGCTTGCAGAAATTAAGCAATGAGCTTTTAAGGTTTTAGTACCTGGCTCTATGTGAGCTGTTGCCAGAAGGATTCTCCCCACTTGAACCAACTCCTAAACAGAAGAATCATAGGTTTTGTTATCATTTTCTTTGCAGTGTTGGTTTCAATGAGATGAAGATGCAGTGTTGCAGGACCTGACATGAGAAGTGCATAGAGGACTTCCCTGAGGACCATGTCTGCTTCTTCTGAAGGTGCTATGATCCTGGGTTTAAATCTTCCATGAAATAGTATTCAAAGGTGAGGAAGCATAAAGTGAAATCCCAGCACACCTGCAACTAAGATTTATTCTCATGCAGGTTAGGTGATGGTTCACCTGCACTGATTTTATTTCTTGCTGTATTCACAGGGATAAGTTTGAGTTTAAAAAGAACTGTGTTGGCACTAAAACAAGAAATAGATTTCAACAGAGCATGAACAAATTGTGGGTGAAGTAGAAAGCTTTTAACCATTAGAAAGGTGAGATTCCAAACTAAGAAAGTGAAAGCATGGCATTAAGGTAAACCAGGATCGGTTAAAGAAAGCCATTATAAAGTGGATATGATAGTCTGATGGGTTGGTGAACCAGCAGATAACTTCTGGTCTTTTCACCTATGAAAAAAAGAATCTAGGTGAAATAAGTGTAAGAACTGTCTGGTAGTGGTATTTACATCAGTGTCAATGGAAATGTTGTGTGAAACATTTGTGCTTAGAAAGTTCACACCAATATAAGCAGTGTTGGGGGGGTCTCCCATGGTTGGATTGGTATAGGTTTAATCCAACCAAAAAAATGAGACATCTCTGTTACTACAATATCTCCTCTGATTCATGGGGATCTGCCTGGAAGCTCACAATTCTCCAGACACTGTGTGTTTTGTTGCCTCAGGGTTGCTAGTTATGGTACTTCTCAGATCGCTGAAGGTGCTAGAAACGCTTAAGGGCTTTGCTAGATTGGTGTTAGTTGCTGAACTGAA
Source organism: Picus viridis (assembly GCA_033816785.1). Classification (NCBI taxonomy): domain Eukaryota; kingdom Metazoa; phylum Chordata; class Aves; order Piciformes; family Picidae; genus Picus; species Picus viridis. The sequence goes on along the minus strand of CM066587.1, from coordinate 3,883,219 downwards.
ACCCAAATTTGAACTCTGAAGTGTTTTTCTGATGTATTGTGCCTTGAAAAATCTGGACAGGGATACTGCTGTCAGCTGAAGTACAGAAATGTGTAGTGGAAAAGCAAGACACAGGCGTAGCTACAAAGTATGCCTCTAGTTTAAATCTCACCACACAACCTGCAGGTACCTGCTGGGTGGCAATATTGTTGTCAGCTCAGCAATGCAGGTGACAGTTTCCTTCCCTACAGGTGCCCAGCATGTGGGTATTCTGTAAGTACCTGTGGGTAGCTCCAGATGGCTCAGATCTTGCTACCTTGCTGTACAGAAAAGTTTCTATTAAGTCTTTTTGGGCTTTAAGTACCGGTTGGCGCTCTTTAGTGGTTAGAAATATATCCATAGCTGGGTTTACAAACACAGTATGAATGATTCAGGATCTTGAATAGCTTTTTCATTGCTGTCTGCCTTTCTGTTTGCACAAAGAATTTGGATCTGATTGCTCAGATCTTTATGAAGAAAGGCTGAGGGACTTGGGGCTTTTTAGCCTAGAGAAGTGAAGACTGAGGGGGGATCTTATCAGTGTTTATCAATAGAATCATAGAATCATAGAATCATAGAATCATAGAATCAGTCAGGGTTGGAAGGGACCACAAGGATCATCTAGTTCCAACCCCCTGCCATGGGCAGGGACACCCTACACTAGATCACGCTGGCCAGAGCCTCGTCCAGCCTGGTCTTAAACACCTCCAGGGACGGGGCCTCAACCACCTCCCTGGACAACCCATTCCAGGGCTTCACCACTCTCATGGTAAAGAACTTCTTCCTCACATCCAGCCTGAATCTCCCCATTTCCAGCTTCATTCCATTCCCCCTAGTCCTATCACTACCTGAGATCCTGAGAAGTCCCTCCCCAGCCTTCCTGTAGGCCCCCTTCAGATACTGGAAAGCCACAATGAGGTCACCTCGGAGCCTTCTCTTCTCCAGACTGAACAGCCCCAACTCCTTCAGTCTGTCCTCATAGGAGAGGTGCTCCAGCCCTCTGATCATCCTCGTGGCCCTTCTCTGGACACGCTCCAGCACGTCCACATCTCTCCTGTAATATGGGCTCCAGAACTGGACGCAGTACTCCAGGTGGGGTCTCACCAGAGCTGAGTAGAGGGGGAGAAGCACCTCCCTTGACCTGCTGGTCACACTTCTCCTGATGCAGCCCAGGATCTGATTGGCTTTCCGGGCTGCAAGCGCACATTGAGAGCTCATGTCGAGCTTCTCGTCCACCAGCACCCCCAAGTCTCTCTCCTCGGGGCTGCTCTCCAGCCAGTCCCTGCCCAGCCTGTATTTGTGCCTGGGATTGCCTCGACCCAGATGCAGGACCCTGCACTTGGTCTTGTTGAAGCTCATGAGGTTGGCTTGTGCCCACCTCTCCAGCCTGTCCAGGTCCCTCTGGATGGCATCCCTTCCCTCCAGGGTGTCCACTGCACCACACAGCTTGGTGTCATCAGCAAACTTGCTGAGGGTGCACTCGATGCCACTGTCCATGTCACCCACAAAGATGTTGAACAAGACAGGTCCCAGGACTGATCCCTGAGGGACTCCGCTTGTCACTGGCCTCCACTGGGACATGGACCCGTTGACAGCCACTCTTTGGGTGCGGCCATCAAGCCAATTCTTTATCCATCTAGTGGTCCATCCATCAAACCCATGTGTCGCCAGCTTGGAGACCAGGAGGTGGTGCGGGACAGTGTCGAAGGCTTTGCTCAAGTCCAGGTAAACGACATCAGTTGCTCGCCCCTCATCTATTAATGCTGTCACCTGATCATAGAAGGCCACCAGGTTTGTCAGGCAGGATTTGCCCTTGGCAAAGCCATGCTGACTATTCCCAATCACCTCTTCACTATTCTTCTGAGTCATTAGTGCCTCCAGGAGGATCTGCTCCATGATCTTTCCGGGCACAGAGGTGAGACTGACTGGCCTGTAGTTCCCCGGTTCCTCCTTCTTGCCCTTTTTGAAAATGGGAGTAATGTTTCCCCTTTTCCAGTCTGTGGGGACTTCCCCAGTCTGCCATGACTTCTGGAATATAATAGAGAGGGGCTTGGCAACCTCATCTGCCAGTTCTCTCAGCACCCGTGGGTGTATCCCGTCGGGTCCCATGGACTTGAACACTTTCAGGTTCTTCAGGTGATCACGAACCTGAGCTTCACTTATGGTGGGCAGTTCTTCCTCCCCGTCCCTGGCATCGTCTGCCATGACACCAGGAGTGTGGCTGGAGGCCCTTGCAGTGAAGACTGAGGTAAAGAAGTGATTGAGTACCTCAGCCTTTTCCACATCACTTGTGACCAATTCACCACTTTCCTTTCTGAGGGGGCCCACACCTTCCCTAGTCTTCTTCTTGCCATTAATATACCTATAGAAATTCTTAGTGTTCCCTTTAACCCCCTGGCTAGATTCAGTTCAAACTCTGCTTTGGCTTTCCTAACCAGGCCTCTTGCTGCTCGGGCAGCTTCCTTATATACCCCCTGTTCTATCTGTCCTTCCTTCCACTTCCTGTAGAGTTTCTTTTTACGTGATAGTGTGTCCAGCAGCTCCTTGTTCATCCAGGCAGGCCTCCTAGCATTCCTTCCTGCTTTTCTCCTTATAGGTATACATATACAATAGCTAAAGGGCAGCTGTCAGGAGGATGGGGATAATCTTTCAGTGGTTCCCAGTGTCAGGAAGAGAGGTAATGGGTGCAAACTTGAACATAGGAAGTTCCTTCTAAATATGAACTGGAGTACTGCATCCAGTCCTGGAGCCCATATTATGGGAAGGATCTGGATGTGCTGGAGTGTGTCCAGAGAAGGGTCACAAGGATGATTAGAGGGCTGGAGCTGCTCTCCTATGAGGGCAGACCGAGGGAGTTGGGGTTATTCAGTCTGGAGAAGAGAAGGCTCTGAGGAGACCTAATTGTGGCTGTCCAGTATCTTAAGGGGGCTACAAGAAAGCTGGGAAGGGACTTTTAGGGTGTCAGGGACTGATAGGAATTGGGGGGGGGGGATGGAATAAAACTAGAAATGGGTAGATTGAGATTGGATGTTGGGAAGTTGGATATTAAGAAGAAGTTCTTCCCCATGAGGGTGGTGAGACTCTGGAACAGGTTGCACAGGGAGGTGGTGGAAGCCTCATCCCTGGAGGTTTTTAAGGCCAGGCTGGATGTGCCTCTGGGCAACCTGCCGTAGTGTGAAGTGTCTCTGCCCATGGCAGGGGGTTTGGAACTAGATGATCCTTGAGGTCTCTTCCAACCCTAATCATTCTATGATTCTATGAGGAAGAATTTCTTTACTTTGAGGGTGGTGGAATCCTGGAAAAAGCTTCCCAGAGAAGTGATAAAGTCTCTATCCTTGGAGTCATTCAAAACGTGCCTGCATGTTCTCCTGTGCAACCTGTGCTGGGTGACCCTGCTTTGGTAAGGATGTTGAACTACATGATCTGCAGAGGTCACTTCCAACCACTATCATTCTCTGAGTCTGGGAAATATCAAAGACTCAGAATAAGCACAGGCTGAGGATGGAAGTGATTAGACTTGTTGTAGGGGGAAAAGCATCTCTAGATGGACTCATTTACTGGACTCCATAGCTGTGTCTTTTTGTTTTAATTGGAAGGTGACAAAATGTATGTGTGTGATCTCTGTTTTGAGACATAGATATAGCTGTCTGTGTTTTACAGAGCTCTGAACCTGACCAATAGGTATTTGGAAATATGGGGTAGGCCAAACCTCTGACTGAGATTTTGTCCATGCTAATTTGAGAACCACAGTGGAGGGAGCTCATTAGGGCTCTGTTTAGGAGGCAATGTGCAAATTGCTTTTCAATGAAAACGCCTATTTTATATCTCCTACCAAAGAAAATAATAGTTTATCTCTCCAAATATGTTTTTCCACTAGGAGAAACAGAAATGGCAGCTCTCCAGCTGTCTACTTGGATGCCTGTGTTTAGAGAAAGTGGAACTGAAAGACCCTGTTGGGAAGGACCTCCAGCTGCAGAGGGGAGGAAGGTGCCTGGTGGCCCCAGCTCTGTCTTGGAGATCTCAGCTTTCCACAGCCTGCCTGTTCTCACTCACTGCAGACCTCTGTTGTAAAATGCTGGAAAACCTGGCAACTCGCTGACCAGCTCAGAGGACTGATTAGGGTCTTCCAAGCCAGCCAAAAATTCCAGAAATCTGTTCATTGTAAGTATGCTCTGAAGTTGTAAGTACAATTGCACTTTAAAGAGAGGGCCACAAAACCAGCTACAGTTTTGAATTATCTGACCGTTTGACTGAACAAACTACTGGGACAACTGGGAGTATGTTTATTGCATAGAAAAACTGTGTAGTGTCCCTGTATCTAAATATGTTTATTTCCCCTATTTGTTTGCGCTGCTGGGTCAGTGAAGTTGAACCTGGGGCTGAACAGCAAACCCCTGAGCCCAGAACTCTTCTGGAGTGTGGACTTTGTGAGGAAAATGAGTAATAGGAAATATTTGAAGTTTGTATTACATAGACTCACAGCATGGTACAGGTTGGAAGGGACCTCTGGAGATCTACTGTAACCCCACTGCTAATTCAGGTTTGGCTAGATCAGGGAGCACAGGATGCATCCGTGTGGGTTTTGAGTGTCTCCAAAGAAGGAGACTTTACAACCTCTCTGGGAAGCTTGTTTCAGTGCTCCATCAACCTCAAAGTGAAAAGGTTTCTCCTTAAGTTCAAGTTAAATCTCCTTTGTTTTAGTTTGTAACCACTGTCCTTTGTCCAGGCCAGAGCCCAGCCCCATTCTCATGATCTCTACCCTTTAGATATTGATCAGCATTGAGAAGATCACCTCTCAGTCTTCTCTGTTCCAGACTAAAAAGCCCTAGGTCTCAACCTCTCCTTATGAGAGAGATGTTTCAGTCTCCTCATCATCTTTGTAGCCCTCTGTTGGACTCTCTTCGGCAGTTCTCTGTCCCTCTTTAACTGGGGAGACCAGAACTGGACCAGAACTCCAGGTGTGGCTTTACAAGAGCAGAGTAGAGGGGGGAAAACTTTTTGACCTGCTGCTCACATTCTTCATGCACCCCAAAATGATATCAGCCAGCTTGGCCACAAAGGCACATTGCTGGCTCATGGTGAACTTGGAGACTCCACCAGCACTCCCGGGTCCATCTCTGCAGAGCTGCTTTCCAGCAGCTCAGTTCCTCACCTATCCTTGTACAAGGGATCATTATGTTATGACTTTCTTTATGTTTGGCCCCCACATAAAGCAAAGGCTCCTTACTGTAGTCTTAAAAAACAACAACAAAAACCAACCCAGCACAAGAAAAGAAGGCTGAGGATAATTTTCTGGGTCCATCTCTCTATCAGTCACTGGTCAGTTGTATTTTTTCACACCTCAAGAGGATGTCTTAGAAATTATATAAAGTATGTCAGACTGAGGGGACATTTCAGAAACACTTATGTACCAGCTGCAGGTAAACACATAGCCCCACTAAGATAGAAGCATAGAATTGTCAGGGTTGGAAGGGACCTCAAGGATCATGCAGTTCCAACCCCACTGCCATGGGCAGGTGAGACACTACAGCAGGTTGCTTAGAGCCACATCCAGCCTGGCCTTCAAAGCCTCCAGGGATGAGGCTTCCACCACCTCACTGAGCACCCTGTTCCAGTGTCTCACCACCCTCATGGGGAAGAACTTCTTCCTAACATCCAATCTGAATCTACCCAGTTCTACTTTTATTCCATCCCCCCAATTCCTATCATTACCTGACATCCTAAAAAGTCCCTCCCCAGCTTTCTTGTAGGCTCCCTTCAGATACTGGAAGGCCATAATAAGGTCCTCTCAGAGCCTTCTCTTCTCCCGTCTGAATAACCCAAACTCTTTCAGCCTGTCTCCATAGGAGAGGTGCTCCAGATGCAGAGCTCTATGCTTCAGATGCAGTTATGTGCTGCAGGAGCTGCTTGTGCCTTTATTTGTGTAGCATCCTCACTCGAAGAGGGACTTGCTCTTGATTTCTCACTCTGCATCACCATCAGCAAAAATCCATATCTGTTTGACTCATTATTTTAGTCACTGTATGGAGCTGGCTTTTTTCACACAGTGTTGGCTTTGAAAACAACCAAGAAAAAGAGAAATCCATCCCAGTATCAGCAAGTTCCCATGTGTGGCTTAAGGAATTACACATTCTGCCTTTTGAGAGTGTGAAGTTATAGTCATGTAAAATCACCTCGCAGTTCTTTACCACGAGTCGCCTTTTTATTACCAATTTCAGCTATAGCCATGAGGTAACAGCGAAAAAAAGAGAAGGTCACAGTGCAAATGCATGTGCAGAACCGAAATGAGGACTTATTCCTTCTCCAATAAACACACACCGGATGCAGAGGAGGGGTTGGAACGTTTTCAGAAGGCAGCTCCGGCCAATCCGGCTCTCATCGGGGACCGTTGCAAAGATTAGTTTCTGATGGCCATAGAAACACATGGTGAGAGCCTGGCTTTTAGATAATGCTCCATTTCTGTGCCTTGCCCATCTCCCCTGAAAGCACTCCGGCTGCACAGGTCTGATTGCTGGATTTTGCAGCATCCTGGGAGAGCTGCAAAAGCTCCGTGCTCCGAGCAGAGTGCCTGCCTCTGCAAAGTGAGCCTGGAAAGCTCGATTTCCTTCTGGGAAAGAAAAACCTATCTGAATATGGCCCGGGTTTCAGGTGACCTGCCCCACTGCTACACAACACAACACAACACACAAATATTCAAAGGGAAGAGGAATGAGGAAACATTTCCAGAAATGAAACCTCAGGTGATCTGGTTTCTGTTCTCAGCTCCCACACTCACTTCATCTTTTGTTGTCAGCCTTGATAAGTCATTTAGCTGTGCCTTTTGCCTCATCTTTGTAAGAGGGATAACAGGAGCGTTGTAAAGCCAAAATCAATATTGCTGGTAAGACACGGAGGGTCAGGCTTACACAGAAGGCCCACACAAGTGTCTATGTGCTGTTTAAGACCCCTCAGTTAAATCCTCCCCTGGGATCTGCTGTCCTTAGCCTGGATACAGAGGAGAGAGGCAGAAAGCAGTCATCGCCACGTGAGATTTCCATTAACAAAGTATGTAGAGCCCTTTTTGGGTTGACTCACTGAGCAACAGCAGGGAAGAAGGTATTTCCTCCCTGTCAGGATCCATAATCCTCCTGGCCAGTGGGTGGGACGTGACATGGGCGGTTTCCAAAAGGACATTAGCACAATCTGGTCTTCTCAATAAATATTAACAGGAATTAGCTGGAAAAAGAGGTGAGAAAAATCTCACTTTCCTCCCCCTTCTAGTTTTTTGGGTTCCATAGCTTGTAAATGCTTGGCTGAGCCTGACAGTGCTGTAGAGATGAAGAAAGAAAACCTTTAAAGCTGCACATTCAGTTTTAATAGCAGCTCACATGCTTCAGTGGCAGCATGCAGACTGTGGACCTTCTCCATCAGACCTCAGTAGTCAACTCTAGGTCCCTGAGCTTAAGGTCCCTCCAATTTAAGGAAAAACTTCTTTACTTTGAAGGTGACAGAGCCCTAGAACAAGCTGCCTAGAGAGGTTTTGGAGTCTTATTCTCTGGTGGCTTTCAAAACCTGCCTGGATGTGATCCTACGCAACCTGATTTAAGCAAGCACAGGGTGTTTGGAGTAGATGATCAGCTGAGGTCCCTTCCATCTCCTAACATTCTGTAATTCTGAATGGAAGTTTTAAAGACTAAAAACTATGGAATGGAATGGAAGAGAATAGGATGGGGTGAAATTGAATAGAGTGCCCTGTGAGGAGAGACTGAGAGACCTGGGGGTTTTTAGTCTGGAGAAGACTGAGAGGGGATTTAATCAATGCTTATAAATATCTGAGGGCTGGGTGTCAAGAGGGAGGGGACAGGCTCTGATCAATTGCACCCCATGATAGGACGAAGGGCAACAGATATAAACTACAGCACAGGAGCTTCCACCACAGCATGAAGAAGACCTACTTCACTGTGAGGGTCACAGAGCACTGGAACAGGCTGCCCAGAGAGGTTGTGGAGTTCTCATCTGGAGACTTTCAAGCCCCATCTGGATGTGTTCCTGTGTGACCTGTGCTGGATTGTATGGTCCTGCTCTGGTAGGGGGTTGGACTTGAGGATCTTCTGAGGTCCTTTCCAAACCCTAACATCCTGTGAGCCAATGGAATGGAATGGAATGGAATGGAATAGGAGGGAATAAGACAGAAAATTTCAGTTGGAAGGGACCTACAACAATCATCTAGACCAATTGCCTGACGACTTCAGGGTTGACCAAGAGTTAAAGCATGCTGGTAAGGACATTGCCCAAAAGCCTCTTAAACAGTAACAAGCTTTGAGCATCTTTCTTTATGATCTTTCTTAAACTTCCTTCAGGTTTCTCTTAGAGATTCATTTCCAAACACACAAACCTGTGGCTGTGAGAATCTCTGCTTTATCATCTGTCTGCTTGAGTTTCTCAAAGCTGAGTGACTGCATTATTGGGACGAGGTGTCATTCCTGATTTACATTTGCATGTTGGTTTAAACCTAACACTACATGCCAGAGCTTCCTCACTGGATGTGATGCAGCACTGAAGTGATGTTTCATGCTCCGGGAACCTTAAAAAGTCATTGAAGGGAGAAAGCTGAGATGCCTATGGGAGGAATGACAGAAAATTGGGTTTGGTTCTATTCTCATCTGGGTAAATAGTAAAACATATGTTGACTGAGTTTGAAGCAAGATGGGCCTGTAATGACTCTGACAAGGTAAGTGGTGTCCTATAACTTCTCTGTCCTGAAGTTCCGAAGCTCTCCTGAAGTGAGGCGTGAGGTGTCCTTCCGTTGTTTTCTCAGTGGTGCCTGTTCCTTGTAAATACATAGCACAGTCATAACTGCTGGTGTTTTATTTATACAAATGCTGCTGGAGGTATTTATTATAAATGAAATTAATTTTAAATTAGCCTTCTTTTCTGCTCATGAATGACTCTTTTTTTTTTTTTTTTTGCAAACAATCTTCCGTTCATATTATTCACTGTATAATGTGAAAGGACACAGCTTGTGTCTCCTCTATCTCCCCTTGCCACCACTTCTTCAAATCCTCCTTAGAAGAGACTTCTTCATTGAAAAAAATTATCAAACACTGGAACAGGCTCCCCAGGGAGGTGGTTTAATCCTCATCCCTGGAGGTGTTTCAAAGACACAGACATGTGGTGCTGAGGGCCATGGTTTAGCACCAGACTTAATAGCGAATGGTTGGTCTCGATGACCTTAAAGGATGTTTCCAACCAAAGTGAATCTATGATTCCTAGCAGGGACAGGATATTTGGGGCCTATGGCACTATTATTCTTGAAGTCGCCTATTCTCCTACAGGCTTGATACATAACTAAAGAGTTTGTGGCTATTATAAAGTCACTATGGCTACGTGGTGGTAAAACAGGTTGGGTGAAGTTCTGCTGCTGCATGCAGGCAGAGTGGGTTATTGCACAAAAGGTCTCAAACTGCTGTGCCAAGGGAGGTGGTGGAGTTGCCGTCCCTAGAGGTGTTCAAGAGAGGATTGAATGTAGCACTCGGTACTATGGTTTAGTGGTCATGAGGTCTTGGGTGACAGGTTGGACTCGATGATCTTTGAGGTCTCCTTCCAACTTTATGATTCCAACTGTATGATTCTATAATATAGCTCCATTCTTAACCTAATGTCCAATAAACCCATCAGAGTCTGTATGACCTTCCTGAAAGCAAAGCTTAAAAGCTATTCAATGTTGCACCTTCACAGAAAGCCCTGGCAGACATTTGCAGGACAAAGGGTTTTTTGAGGACATGGGAGACTGTAAGCCACCAGTATCTGGCAGCATGCAACAGATCTTTAACTGAAATTTGCCATATGCCTAGGGCCAGTCCTATACAGGGTTCTGTGGAAACCATGATGAGATGTAGAACCTGATCCACAGCCTGGTGGCTTCAGGCAGCCAGTGTAGGCACCAAACTGTAGTCAGAGAGAAGGTACAGAGAAAAGAAGATTCCAGGAGACAGTCACTTTCTGTGGTTGTGGGTTATTTCATTCCTTATTTTGCTTTTCCACTTTTTTGTTTGTTTTCACTGTTCCCAAGATCCAAATTACCAGTCTGACTATAAGTATGCATTTCCCCACCACCACCCCTGGTCTGAGGAAAGTAGCATTTACTGTTTGGATTCATGCTTGGGTTCAGATACTAACTCATCTCTTGGATTCAAAGGATCCCGTTCTTGCAAACCTGGTTTGTTTTTGCCGTTTGCTTGTTTTTGCAGTAAGCAGAAATTAACCCTAAAGTTTTTGATTAGACCAAATGTTTTCATATGCTTTGTTAATAAATAATGTGTGTGATGGAAGACTAAGGATTAGGGCTAAGTGTTGACAATATCTCACGGTGGGAACAAAATAAGTTTCATGTAAGTTTCACGGAACACACAAACTGTACCTTGAAACTAACTGGCAACTTTAGTGCTGACGCACAAAACCTGGCTAAATTAACTTCAAGTAAATGGACAAAGGAAAGGAAAAAAAGAGAAAAAGCAAGCCTAGCTGCTTGGGTTTGGATTGCCTGTGGTCAGAGGTTTTATGTGCAAAGTTGGAGTCCAGAGGGAATCTCAAGCCTTCGTGTACAAACTTTCTACTGGAGCCGCTGTCACATTCTTAAGTGCAGCAAGGCAAATGGCACAGCTATAACATGTCAAAACAAAAATAAATAAATAATAATCAAAAAAGCTCTGAACCCAGGGTGAAGACTTAGCTGCCTTGACACTGAACATAGAAAGGTAAATGATTGGAACTTTAATTACTTTGATCCGTCATGCCTCGTAGCTATATGTCAGCTAAGCCAACAAAACTGACACAGAACAGAGGCCATGACTGTTTCAACATCTTAACTCATTTCTTATGGTTGATTAATAAGTCTATTGAATGAAACATGTGATGAGAATTGAGAAGAACATCCAGTGTGTGTTTACACACACGCATCCCAGGCGTGTAATTCTTCTTCAGTGGATGTGCTGGGTCAGAGCATGGAGCAGTGGGCAGTGGCATGCCCAACATACAGCTCTTGCCTTGGACAGAAGGGCAACGTGCAGGCACACTTTGGTGGGACATTGCTTACGTGAACCTACAGGCAGCAACTTCTGGAATTGGTCTGATTCCTTGGCCTCTCATTAGTTATGTGTTAGCCTTAATTCCTGCTAGACTGGGTGTCCTTGAGCATCCAGCACTTTCTTTGAGAGCTTTGCTAAATCTGTATTATAATAAAGAATCATAGAATTCTTAGGGTTGGAAGGGACACCTCACACTAGATCACATTGCTCAAAGCCACATCCAGCCTGGCCTTCAAAACCTCCAGAGAGGAGGCTTCTACCACCTCCTTGGGCAACCTGTGTCAGTGTCTCACCACCCTCATGGGGAAGAACTTCTTCCTCACATCCAACCTCAATCTACCCAGTTCTATTTTTTTTCCCATTCCCCCCAGTCCTATCATTACCTGACACCCTAAAAAGTCCCTTGTAGGCCCCTTTAAGATACTGGAAGGCCACAATTAGGTCACCTCAGAGCCTTCCCTTCACCAGACTGAATAGCTCCAGCTCTCTCAATCTGTCCTCACAGGAGAGGTACTCCAGTCCTCTGATCATCCTCATGGCCCTTCTGGACACATTCCAGCACATCCAGAACCTATACAAAGTACACTTTGTCACAGAGGTCTTGCTTCCTTGTCTACTGCCTCCTTTCTAACCCCCATCCTTCCTCTGAGTGCTGGACAATATTTCAGCCACCTAGCACAGAAGTCCAACGGGACAGCTCACATTTATGACTCGTACTCAAGTGATCCCTTTCATTCCTGAAAGATGCTGTGGATTTGCCAGAATGAGGCAGCTACAAGCTTCTGACCCAAACTTGGATCTAAAGCTTTCCTTTTAATTTCCTCTTTGTGCAAACTCTTCAGCGCTGATTTCAGAGGCCCTTCTATGTCTACACTACTATCCTGGATATTAATAAATGTGGTTTCCAAAAATATGATCTAATTGACACAGTTGTGCTGAGGCAGGATTTAAGCCATGCAGGGAAACATAAAGCCAGTCACACGAAGCAATGGTGACTGGTAGGGCATGTCTCTGGCTCAGATGTAAAATCAAAATCTTTCCATTACAAAAAGTGTTTTACAGCAATTTTACACCAGTTGCACCAAGAACCATATGAACAGTGAGGAAGTATGTGTGCTGGAGCTGTATGGCTGTGATGTCTACAACAACAAGCCCTGTGAGGAGAGGCTGAGGGAGCTGGGGGTGTTTAGCCTGGAGAAGAGGAGGCTCAGGGGAGACCTTATTGTTTTTACAGTTATGTGAAAGGAGGTTGTAGACAGGTGGGAGTTGGTCTCTTCCCCCAGGCAACCAGCACCAGAACAAGAGGACACAGTCTCAAGCTGTGCCAGGGGAAGTTTAGGCTTCAGGTGAGGAAAAAGTTCTTCCCAGAAAGAGAGATTGGCCATTGGAATGTGCTGCCCAGGGAGTGGTGTAGTCCCCATCCCTGGAGGTGTTCAAAAGAGGATTGGATGTGGCACTTGGAGCCATGGTTTAGTTGTCAGGAGGTGTTAGGTATTAGGTAATAGGTTGGACTTGATGATCTCTGAGGTAATTTTCAACCTGGTTGATTATATGATTCCCTGAAATCATTAGACACTGTGATATTCCAGGGAGACATGACAAATGGGGATCTATCACACCAGGGTGGACATGGAGTCTCCATCTCTCTACCTACATAATCCATCCTGCTGGCAATCTCAGACTCTCAGTCCTTTACATAAATTGTTGGCAGAAGGTAACTACTCCATTCTTACTTTTAGAGTGCTCATTCAATTACAGAATCAGCATTGAAAGTTAGATGGTTTAGGGTTGGGTTGGGGTTTTGGGTTTTTTTGTGTGAGTAATGTTGCCTGTATTTAGAGCTCATTTTGAAAGGGAATCCTTTAAGATGCAGTTGAAATACTCCGCAGTGGATTTCTCGCAATTCATTTGATGCTGTTTTCCAGTCAGCACATCTAGTTCAAGACCTCTCTTCCATCATTTATAGTGTTGGAACATTAAACACTGCCTTGAGTGGTAGCTGGAACAGATTACTTAAGTAGCAGTGAGTACCTCTGCAATGTATCTGCTCTGCAAAGGGAACACAAGTTTGGTTGCTGTCAGAAATGTTAATATTTTACAGCAAATAATACAGAATTAACCAGGTTGGAAAAGACCTCCGAGATTATCGAGTCCAACCTATCACCCAACACCATCTGATCAACTAAACCATGGCACCAAATGCCTCATCCAGCCTCTTTTTAAACAGCTCCAGTGATGGTGACTCCACCACCTCCCTGGGCAGCACATCCCAATGGCCAATCTCTCTTGCTGGGAAGAATTTCTTCCTAACATGCAGCCTAACACCCCCCCACCCCCCCGGCACAGCTTGAGACTGGGTCCTCTTGTTCTGGTGCTGGTTGCCTGAGGGAAAAGACCAACTCCCACCTGACTACAACCTCCTTTCACAGAACTGTAGACAACAATAAGGTTTCCCCTGAGCCTCCTCATCTCCAGGCTAAGCAACCCCAGCTCCCTTAGCCTCTCCTCACAGGACTTGTGCTCCAAACCCCTACCCAGCTTTGTTGCCCTGCTCTGGAAGGCTCTTATCTAGAGCCCTTCATTAACTAGCTGGATTATTTGTTTTCCTTTGTGCAGTATGTTACAAAACTCAATTCTAAACTCTAATTCAGCCACCAAACCAGGGATTCCATTTGAAGAGAAGCACTGAAGAGCTGCCTTTTCAGTCGCTTCACTCGGATTTGGCATTTTACAGGTATGCTAATATTACCAAGGATCAAATTTGCTGGAAGAGTTTTATCAAATCAGATTTTATTTTACTTTATTTTATTTTATTTTATTTTATTTTATTTTATTTTATTTTATTTTATTTTATTTTATTTTATTTTATTTTATTTTATTTTATTTTATTTTATTTTTTTATTTTATTTTATTTTATTTTTTTATTTTATTTTATTTTATTTTATTTTATTTTATTTTATTTTATTTTATTTTATTTTATTTTATTTTATTTTATTTTATTTTACTTTATTTTATTTTGTTTTGTTTTATTTTGTTTTATTTTACTTTATTTTATTTGATTTGATTTTACTTTATTTTATTTTATTTCATTTTACCTTATTTTACCTTATTTTATTTTATTTTATTTTATTTTATTTTATTAAAGTTTACAGTGTAAAATAAGATTGGGTATAAATAGAAGGCAGTCAATTAATTCCTTTGAGTTTGTAGATTTGAGTGCATTTTGTGTCCCGTGAAAGTTAATGGGAGGCCTTTATGCTTTGATTTAAATGCTGCCCAGATATGATCTCCTCAGTTTTGCACATCTTTAATGTAGGTCTGGAGCAAAAACTGCCTTATGGGGCTACCCAGTGATTTTCAAAGTTTGATTTTGGTTGGGTTTTTTTTTACAACACTGTGCATGTTTTGAGTACAGTGGTAAGAAATGGAGTGGGGGTGGGGGGGTGTGTGCATGCCTTTCAAACTGGTTTGATATTTGAATGTAGTTTTGTGGCGTCCTGTTATTACTGAGCCAAACAGGCTGCTGATTTGGTGTAAAATGTAGGAAGGAAAATACTCACAAGGCTCCTTTACACAGGCTTCCTACTCAGTGAGTAATAGTGTAGCAACTTGATAGAATGGAGGTATTTTGCATTTAAATAGATTTATTAAGGGCAGATGTGTTACAGAGTTTCAGAATCACAGAATGGTTTTGGGTTGGAAGGGACCTCCAAAGGTCATCCAGCCCAACCCCTCTGCAGTCAGCAGGGACATCCTCAACTTGATCAGGTTGCCCAGAGGCCTGTGGAGCCTCACCTTGGATATCTCCCAACCACCTTCCTGGAAAACCTATTCCCATGTTCCACTACTCTTATGGTAAAGAACTTGTTCCTAACATCCAATCTAAATCTATGGTCTAGTTTGAAGCAATTGCCCCATGTACTATCACTAGGATGCTCTTTACACACAAGCAGAGTTGTAATATTGTGGTACCTAAAGTGGTTTTTGTCATTTACTCTGATTTTCATTTTCTGTCATTATAGAAAGTCAATCCAGATCCTGCCTTGTTAATCACAGAATGATTCTGGTTGGAAAAGACCTTTAAGGTTATTGAGTCCAACCATTCTCCAGCTCTACCAAGACTGGTGTTAAACCCTGTCCCTCAGCACCACATGTCTGCCTCTTTGAAACACCTCCAGGGACCAGGGATTCAGCCACCTTCCTAGGCAGCCTGTTCCAGTGTTTGAGAACCCTTAGAGGGAAGAACTTTCTCCTAATATTGAACCAAACCCACCCCTGTTGCAGTTTGAGGCTGTTTCCTCTTGTTCTCTCACTTGTTGCTATCAAGAAGAGACCGAACCCCACTTCACTCCTACCTCCTTCCAGGTACTTATGGAGAACAAGAAGATCTCCTCTTAGCCTCATCTTCTCCAGACTGAACAACCCCAGTTCCCTCAGCCACTCCTTAGAAGACCTGTTCCCAAGGTCTTCCACTAATATCTTTGCTAATATAATTGCTAATACCTTACTAATAGCATACATTGCTAATAATTTATGTTGGCTGGGAAGTTTTACCCTGAAATATAAAAAAAGGATTTGTGTAAATAACAATAATGCATCCCAATTAGAAAACCTGCTCCTGAGGTCTTCCACTAATATCTTTGCTAATATAATTGCTAATACCTTACTAATGTCATGGATGGCTAATAACTTACGTTGACTGGGAATTTTTAACCTGAAATATAAAGAAGGATTTGTGGAAATACCAACAATGCATCCCAGTTGTACAACATGGATGCTTGTCTGACCAATGGCACCCTGCAGGAGGGATGAAAGATAGGTCAGATTTAACCCCATGTGTGACCCTGGCCTGCTGTCTGCCCTTGGGCAAGGTAGATCACGAGTCTGTATCGTGGTGTGATCGCGTGGTGCAATGCTTAGCTTCCTTGGAGAAGTGTTTTAAGGCTGACAAATGAGAACCTACTGCATTATACACTATCAAATGCAATTATTATTGAGTTACCACTTGCCCTTATTGAGTTATTAACTTGGAAAAAATGTGTCTAGAACAAAAAAAAAGGGCAGCAAGATAAAGGCAACTTACTGATAACGTTTCTTGTTCTTCCCTCTGTGTGCACATCAGATGTTAGAGGAAACAAATCCTTCCTGTGTTGTCTGCACCCAGCAGGGAACTGAAAGTGCTTTCAAAACAAACCAGAACAAAACAGAAAGAAAATAAATAAAAATCCAAGCGAAAAGGGAACTAAGCCTTCACATTTATCTAAGAACTCCTGAACCCCACTTAGATAGGTAGATTCTGTCTAGGGGCAAATGGCTTAATTGAAATTAATGTTATATGATCTATAAAAATATTTGCTCAGCTCTCTTGGCTTTCCCACAAGAAAAATGAACTTCCTACAGCCTTTCTCTAATGTAATACAAGAAACCTATTTGTCAGTTTCGTGCCTGCCTAGCAAGGAATGTTTGACCCACCTGTAGGAAAGTTTGCTATGCAAACCTCGAGCAATACACTGCAAAATATTGTGCACGGCCCCAGTGTGTCCTAGACACAACATAAATACTGCTAGAAACTATTTAGGGATTCTAAGGTCAGGAAAATGCAAAAAGCAGAAGGCACTTGGGATAAGTATTGACTCTAAATCCTTAAGGCTCCAAAAATCCACCTGTAGAATTAGCTCAAATGGTGTGACTAGGATGTTCTTTCATCTTTGATGACACAATAACGAGTATTAAACAAAATAAATTCTCTCTTTAGACTGAGAACACCTATACCTGCTTCTTTTGAGAATGATGTAAAGCTGATTTAAAACAGAAGTGGCTTCATAGTGCTGTATGTCATGCTCTAGGCTGGGGTTGTTTTTTATTCCAAAGTCATCTTTTGTAACTCCAGCCTGTGCTGCACCCCAACTCTGCAGCAGTCAGTGAGGAGAGATTCCCCTATGTTGAATGTTTCTATTAAGGATTTGTTTTGATTACGGCTGAAATTGATTCCTCCAGCCAACTGTCTGTAGAAAGAAAAAAGCATCAACTGGGGGATAAAATTGATTAGTGAACATTCCTGTCTGGTAGCATAAGTAAAGACATCAAGGGATGTGGGAAAGAAAGACATGAATCAGCAGTCACAGAAGGTAGGGCAAGAGAGACTGGAGAGGTCACCTCATGCACCCCTGCCTCAAGGTAAGAACAACAATACCTATGTCAGTCTTGACAGATGTTTATTTAATTCCTGTTAAATTCCTGCAGTAAGAGAGATTTTCTAACTTCCTCAACATATTATTTCAGTTGGTAACTATCCTAAAATTCCAGAAGCTTTCCTCACCTCCTTACCTATGTCCCACTCCCACCCACCCTCACCCACCCCGCCCCGCTCTACAGTTTACTTTCCCCTTACTCTGTTAGGAAGTGTCAAACACTCAGTCCATTAACATCACAGATACCTTTCACTTTTTTTTTTTTTTACGGCTGCTTTCTTGGTGAAACAGCTCCCTTCCTTGTCAGCTCTTGCAGTTCTTTTCCACTCAGAGTGCAAACAGAGGCTCTGAAGAGCAAGATTTCCAAAAAGTAAGATTTCTTCTTCCTTGTAGAGAAACAGAATGTTCAGGTTTATTTTTTTGCCTTATTCAGGATCTACTTGATGCCCCGAAAAGATCTTGTGAAAGCCCATTCTTGCCTTCACCTCTAGAGACTGATTCCAACTGGGTACTGGTTACAATAAATATTGGTTAATCCTGAAAATCTGAGAGGTGGAATGGTTTTAGAGTCTAATTTTGATAACTGCTTATTAGCATCAGAAGAGCATCTCCAAGCTTTCCTCCCTCAGTGGTATCCTGACCAGCCAGCACACAATTGCTGGGATTCATCCTGAAAAAGAACAGAAAGACAAAACATATAAGACTGCAAAGACATTTTTCAGCTTGTGCAAAGTCATAGAATCATAGAATTGTCAGGGTTGGAAGGGACCTCATGGATCATCCAGTTCCAACCTCCCTGCCATGGGCAGGGACACCTCACACTACAGCAGGTTGCTCACAGCCACATCCAGCCTGGCCTTACAAACTTCCAGGGATGAGGCTTCCACCACCTCCCTGGGCAACCTGTGCCAGTGTCTCACCACCCTCACAGGGAAGAACTTCTTCCTAACATCCAATCTGAATCTACCCATTTCTACTTCTGCTCCATTCCCTCCAGTCCTATCATTACCTGACACCCTAAAAAGTCCCTCCCCAGGTTTCTGGTAGTCATAAAGACTTCAATTACTGCACTGTTTCTGTCTCCTATATATTTTTAAGGATGCATTTTCTCTGCTGCCCTTTTCACTTTTGGCTTGACTGGTTAACAAACACTTATGCCAAAGAAATCTTGCTTTGGCAGGAGTTAGGAATTGATTACATTTCATAGACAGATAAGTAGTAGATAGATAAATAGATAGATAACATTTTAATGTATATTAAATTACCTTTGAGGGTTAGCTAAAGATACTTATCTGTGATTTCGGGGTTTTTTTATACTGAACTACAGAAATTTGAAGCCAAAGATGACAGAGTAGAACATTACACCTACTGCTAACTCAGCTAACTCAATTGCTAGAAACCAGGTTCAGCTTCAGCAAGCTGTGGATTAGACTGATGTTAGCCTGTGTTCATTAGTCTAAGCTGAAAGGCAGTGTTTATTGGCACAACTATTTTTCTAGCCTCTGAACAAAAAACTTTCAATATCTTTAGGCATTTTGCTGAGGCACAGTGGACCACTGTAGAAATGGCTTAGCCATTAATGTTGGAAATGTGCTTTTCTGCTTAACATCTGTGAAATTCCATGAGAAAAAAAAAGAGAGAAATCCATAGTAAATAACATAGAATAAAGTCAGGGACGAAGTATGATTTGTATTATTTTTATTCTTTTATTTGCTATCCTCTTCTCCCTCTGTAAATCCAAGAGGTGCTCACTTGGCACAGCTTGGTTTTTATCAGCTCACCTGGAATTGCTTTGATGGAACTTGCATCACTATGTAGCAAGCCCAGCTGCCATGTTTTCTGTTGATCTGCTTGTGCTTCATGTATTCCTTGCACTGACCTTCTCTCTGCATTCTGGATGATCAGGATGAGGGGATTGAGTCCATCATAAGTAAATTTGCACATGACACCAAGTTGGGAGCAGGTGTGGATCTGTTGGAGAGTAGGAGAGCTCTGCAAAGGGACCTTGACAGGCTGGACAGATGGGCAGAGTCCAATAGCATCCAATAACATCCAAGTGCCAGGTTCTACCCATTGGCCACAACAACCCCACGCAGTGCTATAGGCTGGGGTCAGAGTGGCTGGAGAGCAGCCAGGCAGTGACCTGGGGGTACTGGTTGTTAGCAGGCTGAACATCAGCCATCAGTATGCACAGGTGGCCAAGAAGGCCAGTGGCATCCTGGCTTGCATCAGGAATAGTGTGGCCAGCAGGAACAGGGAAGTCATTGTGCTTTGTGCTCAGCACTGGTTAGGGCATACCTTGAGTCCTATGTCCAGTTCTAGGCTCCTCAGTTTAGGAAAGATGTTGAGTTGCTGTGTCCAGAGAAGGGCAACGAAGCTGGGGAGAGGTTTGGAGCACAGCCCTGTGAGGAGAGGCTGAGGGAGCTGGGGTTGCTTAGCCTGGAGAAGAGGAGGCTCAGGGGAGACCTTCTTGCTGTCAACAACTACCTGAAGAGAGGTTGTAGACAGGTGGGGGTTGGTCTCTTCTCCCAGACAACCTGTGACAGAAGGAGAGGACACAGTCTCAGGCTGTGCCAGGGAAGTTCTAGGCTGGATGTTAGGAAGAAGAAATTCTTCCCAGAAACAGAGACTGGCCATTGGAATGTGCTGCCCAGGGAGGTGGTGGAGTCACCACCACTGGCGGTTTTTAAGAAGAGCCTGGATGAGACACTTGGTGCCGTGGTTTAGTTGATTAGATTGTGTTGGGTGAGAAGTTGGACTTGACGATCTCTGAGGTCTTTTCCAACCTGGTTAATTCTGTATTCTAACAGTGTTTAACTTGCACAAAATGACTCAAAACAATGTATGCTGTTTGAAGAAACATGAATGATCCTGTAGTTCATCATCACAAATCCTGGTGGTTAGTTTATCAAACACATCTCCTGCAAGAAGCTAATTTGGTGCCCAATTTGCCATTTCAAACCATCCAGACTAGAGAATTCCTGTCTTGAGCTGGGAAGTTCCCCTAAACATGTAGCGAATAATGAAGAGGGCTATGTAAAGAAAGCAAATGAAGAATTATAAAGGAAGCAAATAAAGACAAGGAGCTATGTCCTTGATCAAGGTTATCAGGTTGTGAAGTGCAGTCAGATGGCCAATGATAAATATCCAGTCCAACTCTCCCAGACTGTAGCCCTTTCATGTTAACAAAGTCGTAGGTATGAGTCATGTTGAGCTGTATCATAAGAGTAGAAGACCAGGAATTCATAACCAGGAGAAGGCATCTTGAAAATGTCAAAAAGCAGATGGAGAAAATCCTGACATCTTGGTCTGTATTTTTCAGCTGTTTTTAATTGAAGAGCCTGTCCCAACCTATACATTTTTTCCACTCCCTATACTTGAATGGAGCATGAGAAGAGTGTGGGTGGTTACTTTTCCTGAGGTGGTAATGGAACATAGAAGAGAGAGATCTGTTTGGATCAGTATGCTCCCAGATTCCAAATCCCTTAGATTTCTAAAGACCTCTGATAATTCAGAATACCAGGAGCCTGAGAAAGTGTTCTCTCTCCATTTCAGACAGGACAGATTTGAGGCAGGACAGATTTTCATCCTCTTGTTCAGCAAATTTTGCTCTCCCCATCCCTCCAAACTTCCTAACTATCCTTATATGTAGCCCTCTGCACCCTATGTGTTAATGCTGATCTAGAAACAGTAGGCAAGTTCTAAATGGAAGTACTAGTGTATGAAAAAGCCTGGAAGAAAGATCTGGAAAGTTCTGCTTCTTGGTGAATATCATTTAATGTAAGAAGCATGAGGTAGTGGAATGTTTTGAATGAAGTAATGAATTATTTTATCAGTCCATCCATCCAATCATATATCTATTTATTTATTTGTTCTTCACTCAGATTTTAGTTTTAGACCTTGGGGGTGCTAGTGGATGAGAAGCTCAACATGAGCCAGCAGTGTGCACTTGCATCCCAGAGAGCAAATCACATCCTGGGCTGCATCAAGAGATACACAGCCAGCAGGTCGAGGGGGTGATTCTCCCCTCTACTCTGCTCTGGTGAGACCCCACCTGGAGTACTGTGTCCAGTTCTGGAGCCCCTGTTACAGGAAGGATCTGGTAGGGGTAGGTCCCTTCTCCCAGGCAACCTGTGACAGAACAAGAGGACATAGTGTCAAGCTGTGCCAGGGATGGTTTAGGATGGATGTTAGGAAGAATTTCTTCCCAGAGAGATTGTCCACTGGGATAAGCTGTCCAGGGAGGTGGTGGAGTCAGGGAGGTGTTTAAAAAGAGACTGGATTGAGGCACTTGGTGCCACGGTTTAGTTGCTTAGATGGTGTTGGGTGATGGGTTGGACTCGATGATTTCTGAGGTCTTTTCCAACCTGGTTAATTCTGTAGTCTGTAAACTGCACTTAAACCCCCAAAGATTTTGTAAGGTGAAATATTTCTGCAAATGCTGCAAATGGACTCATTTTGCCCAAACCACTGCCACAGATTAGCAATTATCTTCAGTTTACAAGGCCGCCTTATAAAGAGGGGAGTCCCATCTAATCACATGCAAGACCCAGATACTGTGCAGCTCACTTTGGCATATTTACTACCAAAAGATCCCAAACATTTCCAGAACACAAATCTCTTACTTGCAGGATACCAGCCCCCGTAATATTTCCTCAGCTATCCATAAATAATTCTGAAGTGAAAAGCTACAGGCAAAACCAGCCCTGGTGGAAAAATTTCATCTACAGAAAGTCTGCTGCAAGAAAACTTTGGTGCCCTTTGAAGGAGAGTATTTTATAAGGCTTGTTTAGGATGGAAGATAGCAAAGGTTGTGTTCAGGGTGAGGACTGTCTAGGACAACCAGGAAGAGGACAATTAGCAGTGATTCTCACCCTTTTGGCTCCCAAAGAATTCACTAACCCTTAGATGACCTCTGCAGTCACTGGGAAACACCAGAGCAGGAAGAAATCTGGGCTGCCCCATCCTCAGATGTTCTCATGGGACACAATAGATCTTCTTCATGGGGACAGGAGCAATTTTCAGGTCACTGTGTTGAATCCAAATGTATTTCTTTATTTTTTCTACACTATCAGATTTTAATTAAGGCATAAATAAGGTTCTTCTACCCTGTGTATCCAGACTATCTGGCTTTGATGGGTATTTCAAACTTTATTTACACGGCTACATTGCTGACCTGTAACTCAGTCCTGGACCTGGAGGACAACTGAATTGATTTTCAGCTGATTGCTTCTAGTTAATTTGCAAGGCTTGATTTCTAAAATGTTAGAGTGTTTTGTCGTCCTTAGATTGTTTGATGTGGTGAATTTATACAAAAGGCAACCAACTGTTCATTGTTCAAAATTACTAAATTTTGTCTCCAGGGTCACGAAACAAAGAAACAAACAAAACCAAACCCCAAACAAAACAAAACAAACAAAAACAACCCCCCAAACCCCAAACCAGCCAAACAAAACCAACCCCACAAACTCCAAACAAAGCAAAAAAACAACCCCCAAACAAAATAAAAACTAACCCAAAACCCCAAACACAACAAAACAAAACCCCCAACCCCCAAACAAAACAAAACAAACAAAACCAAACCCCAAACCAAACAAACCAAACAAAACAAAACCCCCAACCCCCAAACTAAACAAACAAAACCAAACCCCAAACCAAACAAACCAAACAAACCAAAACCCCCAAACCCCAAAACAAAACAAACCACAACCCCCAAACAAAACAAACAAAACCAAACCCCAACCAAACCAAACCAAAACCAAACCCCAAAACCCCAACCAAACCAAACAAAACCAACCACAAACCCCAAACAAAACAAAACAAACAAAAACAACCCCCAAAACCCAAGCAAAACAAAACCAAGCCCCAAACCCCCAAACAAGACAAATAAAAACAACCCCCAAAACTCCAAACAAAACAAGCCCCAAACCCCCAAACAAAATAAAACCTAACCCCAAACCAAATAAAAAACAAACCCCAAAACCCCAAACAAAACAAAAACAAACCTACAAACCTCAAACAAAACCAATCAACCAAACACAAACTCCAAAACCCCAAACAAAATAAGCCAAAAACAAACGCCCAAACAAAACCAACCAACCAAACCAAACCAAAACCAAACCTCAAGTAAAACCAAACAAATCCAAACCACAAACCCCCAAACAAAGCAAAAACTAACCCCAAACCCCAAACAAAATGAAACCAAACCCCCAAACCCCAAACAAAACAAACCAACCGACCAAACACAAACCCCCAAACCCCAAACAAAATAAACCAAAACCAAACCCCCAAACAAAACCAACCAACCAAAACAAACAAAAACAAACCTCAAACAAAACCAAACAAAAACAAACCTAAACCAAAACCAAACAAAAACCAACCTCCAACAAAACAAAACATAAACCAACCCCAAAACCCCCAAAGAAAAAAAAACAACAAAAAAAAAGGAAACAAAACCAGCACACACACACACAAAAATAAAGACAAGCAAAAAAACCCCCAAAAACGTGTGGGGGTTTGTGTTTGTTTCTTGGTTTTGGTGGTTTTATTTGTTTGGGGGTTTTGGGGATTTTTTTTTTGGAGGGGGGTTGATTTTTGGTTTGTTTTACTTTGTTTTGAACTAATCTTTTCCCCATCTAACAGAATCCTTGGAACGTTGATATTTTCTACCTGGGAAACACACAGTTACAAATTCTCTTTTATACACCATGTTGTTTTAGGACTTCTGGGATTGTTTTGAGTCATAGAACCAGGGAATTTTTAGGGTTGGTAGGGATCTGAAGGATAGGATAGGATAGGATAGGATAGGATAGGATAGGATAGGATAGGATAGGATAGGACAGAATACAAGTAGAGTAGAGTAGAGTAGAGTAGAGTAGAGTAGAGTAGAGTAGAGTAGAGTAGAGTAGAGTAGAGTAGAGTAGAGTAGAGTAGAGTAGAGTAGAGTAGAACAGAGCAGAACAGAGCAGAACAGAATAGAATAGAATAGGATCATCCACTTCCAAGCTTCTGCCATGGGCAGGGACACCTCACACTAGAGCAGGTTGCTCAGAGCCACATCATATTCACTATTATATGATACAATCTTAAAAGAAAGGAAAAAATTAATCCAAATAATTTCATTAAGAGTGATAATAGGTTGCCCAGGGAGGCAGTTGAGGCCTCATCCCTGGGGATATTCCAGGTCAGGCTCAACAGGCCTCTGGGCAACCTGACCTAATGGAGGATGTCTCTGCTCACTGCAGGACCTTTCAAGGTCCTTTCCAACCTAAACCATTCTATGATTCTATAATATATTTTATTTTTACCAACACCAAAACATATGTTTTATAACTTACTAATGAAGGATAAATATCCAAAATGCTTAGTGAATATGCACTGTGCAAATAGCAGGCTCAGCATATTGGATTTCTCCTGTTACAGGTGAGACCATCTTTGGTTAATTCACATACTGTGGGCTGCCTGAATTCTGAATTCATAAGATTTTCCTTTGAATCACAGAAACATTCAGGTTGGAAAAGACCCTCAGGATCACCAAGTCCAACCCAGAACCCTACTCTACAAGGTTCACCCCTAAACCAGGTCCCCAAACACCATATCCAAACCATCTTTAAACACATCCAAGGTTGGTGACTCAACCACCTCCCTGGGCAGCACATTCCAATGCCTGACCACTCTTGCTGGGAAAAACTTCTTCCTAATGTCCAGTCTAAACCTACCCAGACACAGCTTGAGGCCATTACCTCTTGTTCTATCACTAATTACCTGTGAGAAAAGACCACCAGCAGCCTCTCCACAAAGTCCTTCCAGGTAGTTGTAGAGAGCAATGAGGTTTTCCCTCAGCCTCTTCTTTTCCAAACTAGACAGCCCCAGCTCCCTCAGTCGCTTTTCCTCAGATTATCTTTCAAAGGTATGATTCTCATTCTTTCATTTCTTTTGGCTTTCCTGAAATAACGAGTTTTACAATGTATTCCCTACTTATTTTTCTTTCTCTCATGAAAAATGTTCTCTGATGAGTGTAGCACCAATTCCTGATTTTTGCAGTTTCAAGATATTTTTTTTTTTGTCTTCTAACAAAAATGTTCACTCCAGTTCTTAAAGGAAAACCAAAAATGTTCACTCCAGTTCTTAAAGGAAAACCAAAAATGTTCACTCCAGTTCTTAGAGGAAAAACAAACCATATGAAAAATTAAATTTATTTGACACTATTGATCTTTCTGCTCCTGTTTTTTATTTTCCCATCTTCCTTATTTCCCTCTTAACTTTAGACAAGCACATAACAGAGAACAGAGGGGAGAAGAAATATTTTTGGCTGAAGACATTGGAGTAAATCGCAGCTCTTGTGAGAAAATGTCATGAATATCTATGTAGAACAGACAGGACTTAGATTTTACGAGAAAGAGATAGAGAGAAAAGTGCAAGGACTCAATTTATCTACATCTGAATGATAAAGAACTGACTGAACCCTTCTGCTATTGAAATCTATGCTTTTAAAAAGAGCATTTCTTAATTTTTTAAGCTAGCATTTTGGTCACTAACCCATTTATAATTCGTAAGGTCAGAATGAGCCATTGCAATGATATAGTTTGGCTTACGCTGTACAGACTACAGGGCTCCCTAAATTAATTTCCCCTCAAGAAAAACAAAAGTCTATCATTTAGGAACATAACTTACTTTAATTGGAACACATGTTGATGGAGAACCCACAACTCTGGTAAGCTGTTATAAGATTCTCTTACTTTGACTCTTAAAAACCCACGAGCAATGTTTCCTTATTCACTTTTTAGGCTGTCAGGTAATGATCGGACTAGGGGGAATGGAACAAAACTAGAAATGGGTAGATTCGGATTGGATGTGAGGAAGAAGTTCTTCCCCGTGAGGGTAGTGAGACAGTGGCACAGGTTGCCCAGTGAGGTGGTGGAAGCCTCAGCCCTGGAGGTTTTTAAGGCCAGTCTGGATGTGGCTGTAAGCAACCTGCTCTAGTGTGAGGTGTCCCTGCCCATGGCAGGGAGTTTGGAACTGGATCATCCTTGAGGTCTCTTCCAGCCCTAACAAGTCTATGATGCTATGATTCAAAGCAATCCCAAAAGGGGTGAGAATATATAGCACATATCGATCATCTAGCACTGGAATACGTTTCGTTGTAGGTCCAGCCTCCCTTGTCACTTGGACTGATGGGTAACTTCCTGAGGAAATAGTATAATTTTTCCTTATGGGCACTGGGAGAGAACATCCTGTTTTTATCCCAAGGGCAGAGGGTGAGGACAGTGAGACCTTCACCTTGTGTTCAGTGCTCTGCAAAGCAAGGGGGGCGTTGAGTGTTTCATGAGATGAAAGACAGTATCTAAAACCTCAGGGAACAGAGCAGCTGAGACACTGTCACCATCCCAGACACCTCACTAAGCTGGATAATTTGTCCATCACAAGACAAGTCTGACTTAGGAAGAGGATTAGTGTAGCTAATGCTATAGACACTACACACTGAAACATCTCTGTAATCACTGTATTGTTTTTTCCCCTCTCTGCAGCAAGGTACCAGCGAGGTCCAGTTCTTTCTGTGTTGCCCTGCTCTGGGCCACACCAGATCTTACAGCAACAGACATTCACCAAAGCAAAGATCATCCCCTTCCTTTTTCACTTCTCAGTGCAAATAACAGCGAGTACCACACTGATTTCTTTGATTTCCTTTGAGAAAGGAGTTTTATTTCACTGTGGCTTCATACCTGAAATCTGAGTCATCTGTCCAACCTACAAATGGGTCAGTACTGCACCTGGAAATGTCTTCCTTCTGAGTGTTTGAGAAAGAATCCTGCTCTTTGTGTCAGTGCCTTTGGTTTTGTTATACTCAGGATAATTCTAGCACCCTATTATCTTCATCTGATTTCCAGCATTATGTCCATCATTTCAGTAGCTCAAAAATGGCTTTTCCAGCACTAGGAAAGAAACAACCAAACAAAAAAACCCAAACAAACAAATGATGATTAAATGATCAGAGGGCTGAAGCATCTCTCCTACGAGGACAGACTGAGGGAGTTGGGGCTATTCAGTCTGGAGAAGAGAAGGCTCTGAGGAGACCTAATTGTGGCCTTCCAGTGTCTTAAGGGGGCCTACAAGAAAGCTGGGGAGGGACTTTTGAGGGTGTCAAATAATGACAGGACTGGAGGCAATGGGAAAAAATAAAGCTGTGTAGATTGAGATTGGATGTGAAGAAGAAGTTCTTCCCCATGAGGGTGGTGAGACACTGGCACAGGTTGCCCAGGGAGGTGGTGGAAGCCTCATCCCTGGAGGTTTTTAAGCCAGGCTGGATGTGGCTGTGAGCAACCTGCTGTAGTGTGAGGTGTGCCTGCCCATGGCAGGGGTTGGAACTGGCTGATCCCTGAGGTCCCTTCCAACCCTGACAATTCTATGATTCTCTGATAACAAAACAAAACAAAACAAAGCAAAACAAAGAAACAAAAAACCAAACCCCCTTGTAGGTGTAAGAAGATAGTTGTCTGCATGCTGCTGATGTTCAGCACTTGTGCTTTTCCAAACCACCTTGATTTAATAGCATTCTACACATAACCACTCATTCTTATTCTGTACGAGTGAGTCTTTGTTCCTTGGATTTGCCATGGGCATTCTGGTGTTTCAACTTTATCTTTGACATATCACTAAGATCATGTTCTTTTGCTGGCAGGTTTAGGAAAAAAAACATAATAATAATAAAAAAATACCCACAAACCAAAAGCAGAAACCTCTCCCTGACATATGCAACCCCCCTCATCCATTTTAATCTAAACATGTGAATTACATTTGTAATGTTCATCAAGAGTTCTGCCACTTCCAGATCTGTAACATTTTGGTAGGCTAAATGCTGTTTGTTCATTTAATTGTGCTGTGTACATTGCTGCACACTCTTAGACTTTTTAACAACAGCAACAGCAAAAAAAGACGGCAAATATGTTGGCTTTATGCTGGTTCCTGGATGCCACCTAATGCTCATAGTTCCCTCCTTAGATTTCTCTTGCATTCTTTTGGGTCTCTTTGAAGTGAGTGGAATGGTTTTAATGTTGACCCAAACTGAATTAGTTACAGGAGATAAG
This sequence comes from Picus viridis, assembly GCA_033816785.1. NCBI lineage: Eukaryota > Metazoa > Chordata > Aves > Piciformes > Picidae > Picus > Picus viridis. The sequence continues at coordinate 3,854,860 of CM066587.1, read as the reverse complement.
AAAAACATTTTAATATACATAGTGCATAGACAGAGATGATAAAGACAATTTCAGGCACACAGAAAAGGCAGACAAGGAAACTGAAATCAAGCAGTTTCTGCTTGGGTCTGGTAGATGACTGATTTCACACGCTTTTCAGCCTAGGAATGTGGATGTTCATGAAAACTTGATCAAGAGCCATATCCAAAAGAACATTTGCATATCTGAAATAGAGTGTACAAAGATTTTTAAAGGCCCACATCCAAGACTGTCATCCAAATCTTCCTTTGTTCAGACATACTTAAGCCTGAAAGCACTGCTGAACCTCAGTGTTCCTTTGAGGGGAGGTGGGGGGGGAGCGAGTTGGCTTTGAGAAGCTGCCGACCCAGTCACTGTCAGCTGTAGGGATGAGCATCATGAACTTCCCTTCTGCTGCCAAGGGGGTTAAAGTCACGTCATTCCCAGTTGTACATCTGTGCCTGCCACTCGTCACACAGAATGGCTCATAATTACCTGCATGGTAGAAAATCCTAACCCAAATGAGACAGTCAGTGTCATGAGGAACTGCAGAAAATGGAGGGGAAGACTGAAAGTGTATTTTTATATTACAGCTGACACCTGGGGAGGCTGCCTTCAGCAATTATTGGTGGTGTTCAGTAAGAGCAAGTAGAGCAGACTCCAGAAGATCAGAGGTTTGAGTAAAGCCAGTTCAAACTAGGTAAGTGCTCTGTTGTTTAAGGAAGAAGCAGTGGAGCAAGTGGCTTATATTTGATAAAATATTGGGTACTGAGTACAGGGTGTATGGAGTTAAAGTACCACTGGCTGCAGATGAGATTTGAATAAGCTGTGTTTAAAGTAATATCTCATCAGTGCAGTGTCACTTCATGCAGTTTTTTTGACTGTATTTGCTAGTGCTTAGCTCTGGGTTCCCCAGTTCTTGAGAGCCAGGGAACTGGAGAATGTCCAGCAGAAGGCTATGAAGATGATGAGGGAAGAGGAGCATCTCTCTGAGAATGAAAGGCTGAGGGACGTGGGGCTGTTTAGCTTGGAAAAGAGCAGACTGAAAGGGGATGTAATCAGTGCTGGTCAATAGCTAAAAGGTGAGGGGCAAGAGGGTGGGACCAGACTCTTTTCAGTGGTGCCCAATGACAGGACAAGAAGCAATGGGCACAAACTGGAATCCAGGAGATTCCATCTATATGTGAGGAGAAACTTCCCTGGAGTGAGGATGCTGGAGCCCTGAAGCAGGCTGCACAGTGAGGTTGTGGAACCTCCTTCTCTGGAGAGATTTCCAACTCACCAGGACCTTGCAATTCTGGGCATCCTGCTGTGGGTGTCCCTGCTCTAGCAGGGATTATCTCCAGGGGTCCCTTCTAAGACCTACCATGTTGTAATCTTATTTAATTATTTCATTGGTGGTTTGGGTGAGGACTGGGTGAGATAGACTTTAGATTTGGGACAGATTGTGGTTTAATGGAAAAACAAACCCTAGTGGGCTCCCCTTCCCCCTCCCCTTCCCCTTCCCCCCTTCCCCTTCCCCTTCCCCTTCCCCTTCCCCTTCCCCTTCCCCCTTCCCCTTCCCCCTTCCCCTTCCCCTTCCCTTCCCTTCCCCTTCCCCTTCCCCTTCCCCTTCCCCTTCCCCTTCCCCTTCCCCTTCCCCTTCCCCTTCCCCTTTTCTTTTTCTCTTCTATTCTTTTCTTTTCTTCATTTATCTTTTATCTCTTCTTCTCTTCTCTTCTCTTCTCTTCTCTTCTCTTCTCTTCTCTTCTCTTCTCTTCTCTTCTCTTCTCTCTTCTCTTCTCTTCTCTTCTCTTCTCTTCTCTTCTCTTCTCTTCTCTTCTCTTCTCTTCTCTTCTCTTCTCTTCTCTTCTCTTCTCTTCTCTTCTCTTCTCTTCTCTTCTCTTCTCTTCTCTTCTCTTCTCTTTCTCTTCTCTTCTCTTCTCTTCCCAAACATTCCCTTCCCTTTTCTCTTTTTCTTTTCTCTGCAAGTTTTCAGCTCTTTCTCAGTTTCTGACCTTAGAGACATCCACAAAAGAAACAAGTGGACTTCAGTAGGTAAATTTCTGTATAGCTTCTCCAAGTCATCCTACATTATAACTTTATTTGCAGTCAGCTAGGGAAGGGCACATTTGGACACACAAACATTCAGATATCAAATTTCCAGCTGTAGAAATGTCCCTATTGTTGGAAGATTGTGATGAACCTCTTTGTTTTGGGATTTTTCCTGCATGCAGGGGACTGAGAATGGAGAACTTATCAGAGGGAATCCATGGCAGTCCTGCAGATTTGTTTCACTTGGATTTAGATCTCATTCCTTTGCCATCCAGCCAGCACTCGGGAGATTCTGTCCAGGGCTGGTCATTTATTCTTTGAAGCAGCAAATCTCCAACAATTATTTTGTTTGGTTTATTTGCTCTGTCCTGGTATAACTAAGAGAGAGACTTGTTTATGCATTTGGAAAGGAGCTACATTTGGTTTTCCTTTTTACCTTTTCTCTTCGATGTCACAGCTGGACTTAAGGATCTTAGAAGTATTTTCCAACCAAAATAAGTCTGTGATTCTTTTCTCATCACTCAAGGAAAGTATGTTTAGAGTCTAGAGGAAGATTGAGTATGTAGCAAGAACAGTCACTATTGTTATTTATTTTTTTCTCAAAATGGAGAATGGAAATGAAGGAAGAGCACACATGGACAAATTCCCATCAGAGCTGTCTGTCCTCAACGTGGTAGGATGCGCTGGAGTTAGAGGAGGCTTTGTCTGCCATCTCACAGCTCCTGAGAGCATTGCATATTTGGTTTTCAGTGGATTTTCCTTGACACTTGTGAAGTCTGGAACTTGTGCATTGTTGAGTGGTTGGAGTTAATTTTTATATTATCCCCCCCTCCCCCCCCTTTTTCCTCTTCTGCTAAGTCATTATTGTCTCATCTCTCAGAAAACAGACCATCCAATTTTAGGAGCAGCCTTCATACCCATTGTTTGGAAGAAGGATAGACAAGTTTTGATTGCATTTTGTGTTATAAACAGCAAACTGGCTTTGGAAATGGCCAGACTTATTGCCCTGAAAAATCCTCCCTCTATGCTCAGGGCACTGTTTGCCTGAAGAGCCTCCTAAACGTAATGTGAAAGTTTCCCCGGCTGAGAACTGCACAGTAGTAGTAGTTAGGGCTTTATTACTTAGTTCTAATTTGTATTGATGGCCTAAAAAAAGTAGCATGCTTTGCAGTTCTATGAAAGAAAAGATTATAAATGGAGATTAATTATAATTTTGCTAGCTCAGTACTTGTAAAACTAAAGCAATTTATATTCTTTCTCTTAATGATCTCCATTCCTGATTGCAGTAATGTAATCTAATTGTGATTATGATAGTATCTGAATCATGTGGGCCTCTATGTGATTGGAACTACTCTTTGCATTAAAAAGTAATTTTGGAGTAATGATGAAAAGTTACTGTGGAAAATTGGCAAGTAATATATTTTACTCTGTATCTTAAGTTTCTGCTTTCATTTTTGATTATATCTTATAGCAAGGATAAGTATGATACTGTATCTAGGATTTATTACATCAAAGACTTATCAATGTTGACTATGAGTATCAAGGATAAGCATGGTGTTATTGGGATAACACAGATATGGTTGAGGCAAGAAATTGAGGTTTGGAGATACTCGTCTGGGGCTGTGGAGAGACAGGGGAGACAGAAGAGGAGCCCTATCAGTATTCCTGGGAGATGAGAGTCTTCAGAGAGAAATGCTGCAAGTATTTTGGCTGACATAGCAATGGCAATTCTGATAAAAGTTGAGCCTGCTAAACGTGGTCAGGTGGTTTCCTGAATGATTCTTTGAACTCTTAGGTCTTTGCTTATCGACAAGAGAGCATCAGAACTTTGATAAAGATGGCTTTAAATTACTCCATTATTAGAGTCACAGAATTATAGAATTGTTAGGGTTGGAAGCGACCTCAAGGATCATCCAGCTCCAACCCCTGCCATGGGCAGAGTCACCTCACACTAGATCAGGTTGCTCACAGCCACATCCAGACTGGCCTTCAAAACCTCCAGGTATGAGCTTCTACCTCCTCCCTGGGCAGCCTGTGCCAGTGTCTCACCACCCCCACATGGTGAAGAACTTCTTCCTATCATCCAATCTGAATCTACCCGTTTCTAGCTTTTTTTTTTCATTCCCCCAGTCCTATCATTACCTGACAATCATTATTGACTTGAACAAGGTAAAAAACAGTGAGGGAGGTTCTCCTGTCTGTGAAGGTAACATAAGATTTCCTCCAGTTTCTTGCGTGCTTTGTTGAATTGTCTTTCAGGAGCTATTTGAACTAATTCAAGGACTTGAGCCAGGGGGAACAAAGGGTGTTGAGAGGTATGGAAGACCCAGCGATCTCAACATCATTTGATTTAATTTTTTCTTACTTTTTTTGAGGAGCAAAAAGCAATGTAAGCCTCATGGCAGGCTAACTTTGAGGGAATGCAAAGTGTGCTAAGGAATTTTTATCAGGATTTTATTATAATGTATGGTAAATCTACTGAAGAAAATTGGAATATATTTCAGAAACAGTTGGAGGACATTTGAAATTCATCCTGGTTTAAGTCTAAAGAAGGATAAAGGTAACAATGCCCCAATGTGGCTAAGTAGGGTTGTATAGTAAAGAGTAAGATAAGCAATAAGCATAAGGTGTTGGGAGGGAAAAAAATACACAAAATCTGGTAAGGTGGAGCAGTTGAGAGGCTGTGTGAAATAAGCAGAAGCAAACTGAAAGCCTAATTAGAAAGGCAAAACTGAAATACTGCAGAAAGAAAAACAAAATTAAAATGATAAAAATACTTTGTGAAGGTATTTCAGAAAGTTGAAAGGAAAAATAGTTCCACAAATCATGATAGAGTGTACAAAGACATAGTGGGTTTGTGTCCTGGTTTAGGGCCACACAGATCCTCTATTGCCCATGGAGGGACAAAAGAATGACTTTCAAAGGAATGGATTGGAGAGTAGGATAGAATGGAGTGGAGTAGAGTGGAGTAGAGTAGAATAGAATAGAATAGAATATGAATATGAATTAGAATTAGAATTAGAACTAGAATTAGAATTAGAATTAGAATTAGAATTAGAATTAGAATTAGAATTAGAATTAGAATTAGAATTAGAATTAGAATTAGAATTAGAATTAGAATTAGAATTAGCCAGGTTGGAAAAGACCTTTGAGATCATCAAGTCCTACCTATCACCCAACACCATCTAATCAACTAAACCATGGCGCCAAGCACCCCAACCAGTCTCTTCCTAAACACTTCCAGTAATGATGACTCTACCACCTCCCTGGGCAGCACATTCCAATGGCCAATCTCTCTTTCTGTGAAGAACTTCCTAACATCCAGCCTAAACCTCCCCTGGCACAACTTGAGACTGTATCCTCTTGTTCTGGTGAGTGATTGCAAGTTTAAATGGAAAAGCAATTGGTGTTTTACAGAAACTACAAAGCATAGTGGCAAAGATATCCCAAAGCGTACAGAGTCCCTTACACTACATCCAAAGGCCTCCAACACTTCCCTTCTCCCCACCTCAGGGTATACCCAAACCCCCCAGGGCTCTTTGCTCCCCCATCATTGCTAGGCTATTCTCAGGCTGGCCAGGTCTGAGACTGCCCCCCACCCCCCACTTCTCCTCCTGGCATTAGGCCCAGAAAGGACTAAAAGGCCTTGAGATACTCCCCCACCACTGCCCGATATGGAGCATCTCCCACAGGAGCAGAGAGGGAAGAAAGAGGAAGAGAAGAACTTTGCAGATGGATTTATAGGGCACAGGATTTATGGGTATGAAATACATTGCTTCCTGTGTCTACCTTACTGAGTTGGACACTCAGGAAACCAGAGGTATAACTTACGTGGCAGTAACAGGAGGCACCCAGCATAAACTGCCACAGTTTGTTTAGCAGGTTTTTCATTTCATGTGGGAATGCTCTGGGGCAGATGTGTGGATGGGTAGGGGAATGGATGGGCAGATGGAAATCTACTGAATAAAGGAGGGACCTCAAGGATCAGCCAGCTCCAAACCCCCTGCCATGGGCAGAGACGCTTCACACTACGGCAGGTTGCCCAGAGGCACATCCAGCCTGGCCTTAAAAACCTCCAGGGATGAGGCTTCCACCACCTCCCTGGGCAACCTGTGCCAGTGTCTCACCACCCTCATGGGGAAGAACTTCTTCCTAACATCCAATCTCAATCTACCTGTTTCTATTTTTTTTCCCATTCCCCCCAGTCCTGTCACTCCCTGACACCCTAAAAAGTCCCTCCCCAGCTTTCTTGTAGCCTCCTTAAGATACTGGAAGGGCACAATTAGGTCTCCTCAGAGCCTTCTCTTCTCCAGACTGAGCAGCCCCAACTCCCTCAGTCTGTCCTCGTAGGAGAGGAGCTCCAGCCCTCTGATCATGCCTCTGCTCAGGGTCTGCACAGCAAAGTTCGGGCTAACCTGCAGCTTTAGCTTGGCTGGCAGATAATAAACCCACACAAGAATTGTTTTTAATTCAGAATGTCTATTTCTTTTCAGAGGAGTACATTTTTTTTTTACTTAGCCAGAGTTACTGCGAGTTCCCCCACACTGCAGTGATTTTTTTGCTCCCCCTGCTGTCACTACAGCAGCAAATTAACCAATACCTCTGCCCACAGCCAATGTCTATTGATAATGGTGATGCACAGGATATTTTTATTCCAAACAAACACTTGCTGCAAAAGGAGGAGGGAGCCATACAGTATTTAAAATCAGAAAGAAAGCCAGGAAATATTCCATAGTTTAGACCCCAGCAGCAGGCCAAAAATTAGATGAGGTGGAAAGTTTGTTTGCTTTTCTAACACACTCCTACAAAGGAAAAAACAAACAGCAGCTCACTCAAACATGTAAATAAATAAGGGAGTGTATTTCTAACTCTTTTTGTGCCTGAGAAAGCGTAAATAACTCAGAATTACTGCACTGAATTTATGACTTTAGACTCAGCCCATTTCGGAGGTGTTTCTGCAACACACACTTTTCCTTGCTTTCTAATCATCTAATCTGCTGATAGTTATTTCCTTCAGAGTTAATTTTGTTTACCCTGCCGAGTTCTGAAATGCTCACAGAGATGCCTGTGAGGCTACTTGGTGGTACTGGGGTAGGGAGGTGAAGCCTCTACCTCTGTCTGATTTTGGGTAATGCCAAAGCAATCTTTGGCAGCTGTGCTTTTGGGAGTTGAAACTTCACTGTGCAAAGGAGTTGGAGGTGAGACACTGGCACAGGTTGCCCAGGGAGGTGGTAGAAACCTGGAGGTTTTGAAGGCCAGTCTGGATGTGGCTGTGAGCAACCTGCTGTAGTGTGAGGTGTCCCTGCCCATGGCAGGGGAATTGACACTGGATGATCCTTGAGGTCCCTTCCAACCCTAATAATTCTATGATTCTTTTGCTCCAATTAGCAGTCCTGCTCTTAAAAGCCTTTTGCTGCAACCATGTGTACCTGTGGCTATTTAAAGAATGATAACTATCTCAAATATACTGCCCTCTCTCATACCAATAGCTGAAAATCTTCTTTATTTCCCCCACCTTTGTATCATAAGTTTCCCTACATGCCCCATGATTTTTGAGGGTTTAGGGTACATTGCTCAAGACAACCTGATCTAGTTGGGGATGTCCCTGTTTACTGTGGGGGGGGGTTAGCTGGATGACCTGTAAAGGTTTCTTCCCACATAAACCATTCTATGATTCTGTGATTGAAAATACTTGCACAGCGTGGAACTACAAGTGGAAATGCTACCTGGGTGCAAAGCAGCACTTGTGGGACACAGTCTCTTGTCCTGAGTGGATCTGAGATTCACTGGTTGTAATGGGACATCCCAGCCAAGTTGGCTGCCGCTATTTTATTTCACATCTCAGCATTTGTAAAGCAAAGCAAAGTAAAAAAAGAAACAAAAACAAAAAAAAGAGAGAGAGTGAAAGGGAAAAAGGATAGGAGAGGAAAAGTAAAAAAGGAGGAGATAGAAAAAGCATAGAAGGAGGAGAGAGAAAAGGAAAAAGAAGAAGAGGAGGAAAAGGAAAAAGAAGAAGAGAGGGAAAAGGAAAAAGAAAAGAGAAAAAGAAAAAAAAACGAGAGGAAAAGGGAAAAGAAAGAGAGAGAAAAAGGAGGAGGGAGCAACAGGGAAGAAGGAGGATGAAGGAAAAGGAGAGAAAAAGGAGGAGGGAGCAAAAGGGGAAAAGAAGGATGAAGGAAAAGGAGAGAGAAAAAGGAGGACTGAGCAAAAAGGAAAAAGAAAGATGAAAGAAATGGAGAGAGGAAAAGGAGGAGGGAGCAAAAGGGAAAAAGAAGGATGAAGGAAAAGGAGAGAGAAAAACCAAGAGGGAGCAAATGGGAAAAAGAAGGCTAAAGGAAGAGAGGAAAAGGAAAAGAGGAAAGAGGGGAAGTGGAAAAAAAAAATCAAAAGGGAAAATAATAATAAAAAAAAGAAAAGAATATTTTTAAAAGAAAAATAAAAAAGGAAAAAATGAAGCTAAAAGGCTTCCAAAAGGGACAGGAAGGTTTCTCCCTTGGAGGGCCAGTTTCTCAGCAACGCTGCCGTCCCGAGGCGTCAGGAGTTGGGGGCCCTCGCTCCCGCCAAGGAAGTTGCTCGGGTGCCTGTTAGACATTGAGAGCTTTGTGAGGGGCTGCGGGGCCGGCCGGCTGTCTGCCCACTCCCTTAAGGGAACTTGACAGATCTTTAAAAAAAAAAAAAAGAAGAAAAAAAAATCAATTTTAAGCTCACATGCCCCAGTGGGTGCCAAAGCCACTTCAGAGAGGCTGAGAGATGGCTGAGTCGACAGGATTTGACTTCCAGAGGTAGAAAGGTGACAAACTCCATCATGAGAAAGGGGCAGCTTAGGGCCTCCGAGGCCGAACCTGCTCCCGGGATCCGGGGCCCGGCGTTGTATTGAACCTATTTATCTCTTTCATGGGCCCAAGGTACCACGGGGAAAGAAAAGTTGTTCAAAAAAAAAGGGGAAAAAAAAAAAAAAAAAGGGGGAAAAAAAGAGGCTGGCAGAATTCAAGGGTGTAAATGATGAATTACTTTTCATCAGCTGAAAGGAAACATACTCCGGAACAATACTGAAAGGGAGCAGGAGCATCTGACCTCCTGCTTCAGAGCAGCCAATATCTTCATTCAAGAAGACAACCATGAAATTACACAGAAAATGGGATTGTCATGAACAGCCCCTTGAAATCTCAGTATACAGTCATTACTGCATGGGAAAAAGCCTTCATCCACACATCATAACTTGTAACAGACAAGGAGGGGGTGAGGGGCGGGGGAGAAGAACCCACCCTGAAAACAGGCCTTGGAGTTACCAGTAGGAATGTAGGAAATATTTGTCGATTCCAACTTTTCCCCTCCAGTCTCCCAAATCACTGTAAAGAGACAGAACAACCTTCTAACTCCACGCTAATACCAGCCACAGACAGCTCGTTGGAGCTGTTCTGTGAATCAGAAGAACAGGAAGAGCGAAGGGGGAAAGCCCAATCTCTCACTTTATTTATACTCTCAGCCTTTGGTGAATGATTTATCATTTAAGTGCTGGGAGAAAAGAGCCCAGAAACCGTTGCCCAATTAGTGCTGCCCTCTTCAACTGCCTTGCTATAAATATTCGTTAATTATCAGAAGCACGGGGACGGTGTTCACCGGAGCTTCGTATTCAGGGCTAACAAGTTGTTTGCTGGGTTTGCCCAGCAAAGTGGTTGGTGGTTGTTTTTATTTTGCATTTCTCCAAATTAGGCAAAGAATGGAAACCAAGCAAGAGGCTTTTGCTTTATTGGAGGACGAAACCAATCACGGGGAAGGAGAAGCCAGGAATATGGGGATTAAAAATAGCACATTTAACTGTTTGTTTCTTTATTCTTGCAGATTTCTGTGTTGGCTTTAATTAAGGTAGCCCTGGGCTAGTGGGCATGGAGAAGGATTTTTTTTTTCCTTTTTTTTTTTCCCTTTTAAATTTTTTTTTTAAATTCCTCATTAGGCTGGGGTGGGTTTTTAATTCCTTAGCTCTCGTGGCTTTAATGACTAGTCCCATTAAATAGGTCAATGGGCTTCTTTTATTTCAAGTTTTATGTAGATTCATATTCCACTGAGTTTTGCACACTCAACAGCCCACATCTTTCTAGGCATATTTCTTCAGTCAGGCAGATAAAGGTGAATTTTACCTTTTTTCTCTCTCTCCACAGCAGCAGACCTTTCAGTGCAATGTACCTGGGGAAAGCTCTAGAAAGCTGGGACCAGTCTGGGCCAGCCATCTGCAAAAACACTTTGCAGGTAAGTGCTTGGCTGAGGGTTGCAACCTGTGGGAGGCGGCCAGGAGATGGAAGAGAGGCAAAGGCACCCACCCCTGCATGCCCTTACACCACCTTTCCTGACCTTTACTCCTCTGGCTGGACAATGTTTTTGGCAGGCCTTGGAGATGATATTTATAGCCAACCCATGTAGTCGTCTATTTGGGCGGCAAACCTAAAGAGTGCAGGAGTCTAACAAGTGGTGCACATAAAATCTGTGATGTGAGGAGCAGGGCCTCAGGGGCATCCCCCAGTGGTCTGCTGTCCTGTGGGAGAGACACAGCAGATACTCCTCCTGCCCTGGTGGGGTTGAGCCAGCCCTTTGCTAGGACTCAGACCAAGGCAAAGAGGAATATAAAAGGGAAGTTGTCTTGCAAGGGAGTCAAGAAGACTGTTTACTTAGGAAAAAGAATAAAAAAGGAAAATTCTTGGGATCTGAGTGGAAAAGAATAAAGAAAAGACCAATCAAAAGAACCCAAACAAACAAGAAAGTTGTGAATGAATAAGGTTTTATTCAATGTCAGGAGTGGAACTGTTTTGGTTCTTTTTACGTGGTTTAGGCTGGTGGTCTGTCTAGAACGTATCTTTATGCTCCAGTGTTGCATGTGGGATTCCTACCTCCATTTCTACTTTTCAAGTAGGAAATAGCAAAAGAGAAGTGCTTCTTCTGCATGCTTTTATAACTCTGTAATTTTAATCAGTGTGTACAGGTGGTTTGGAAACACAAGCTAGTATGGATATGTAGAGAGCTACTGCACCATGCTCTTCCAGCCAGCAGTCTGCATGGAGCACCTTCTCCTGAGACATGGGGTTGGTGCTGTAGGTTTCTCTGCAGCAGAGCAGGGGCATTTTGTGAGTATTTCACACCTAGCAGACTGAGCAACACTGTTGTATTCTCTACATGCTTCCATCTTACCTGAATTGCTCCACTACAAGCATACTGGTCCATTGTAAGCACCATATACTGGGAATTATTTCTCTTCCTCTTCTGCCAATTCTTTATCAGGTCCTAGATCCACATTTTATTATTTTTTCCCCCCACACAGAGTCTTTTAGTAAAGTAGCCCATTCCAGCACCAGATTTTGCTGCACAATATATTCAATGGCACTTGTGTCAGGAAAAAATATCTGGCATAAGGGTGTGCACAAACTGGGGGGAATAAATGTGGTCTTCACTGGTTGCCACGGTTCAGACCTTTAGTGTAATGTGCAAGAAATGAGGTGGTGGTGTACTGTTTGAGGAGTCAAATTCAGACACCCCCTTCAGATACAGTTTGAATTGTGTTAAGTGCAACCTTGATAAATATAATCTGAGTCTCAACTCATACTCCAAATCATATCCTGAAGACAACTGAAATGGGAATGAGTCAGCCCATATGAGTTGTGAATCCTGATCTAGAGGTGCCCATGTATCTCTTCTGTCCCTGAAAGGAGCCTGTGGAGACATTGCTCCTCAGCCCAGTGCCTCAAGCAAGAGGAGATGAATTTTATCATCGAGCTGTAATTTGCAGAGTAATTAGGACCTTGCCAGTGACAACCTTTAGCCTGTCAGCAGTTGTGGTTTAGCTCACAGTTAAAATGCCAGTGGCAACTATATTGCAGCTACTCTAAATATATCTGTATTTTAACCAGATGATGTGATATGTGAGTTTGGAGTGATCTCTTTAGATGCACAGGGTAGTGTGAAAGGACTCCTTGAAGTTGTTGTCTGAAAAGTGATTTTTATTGCCTTTTCCTCCTTTAGAGTTGCATAGTGCTGAGACCAGCTTTTCTGCGATGGGCATGAAGGGTACCTCTAGAGTATAACCAAGGAATGGCAGCTAGCTGTGGTGAGTACAAACCTGTCATAGGTTCTGTTCCCCAGCAAAGGATACCTTTCACTGAGATTTAAGAGATCAGGCTGGTGTAGCTAATCAAGCATCTTGACCACTGAGCCATCTTTAATGCTCCAACAAACTGACCTCAAACTACACAAAGTGTCTTCAGCTGAAATTTAAAGTCTTATTATAGACATAACTTTTTTTTTTCCTCTTGTAACCTACATATGTTTCAGCACACTGCTAAGGAGTTGTCATTATCCTAATTAAGGCACTTGAAATAAATTTGGAAATTGTAAATAGTGTAAAAATATCCTAATAGGGAGCTGGCCCACTGATTTTTATGGCTAAGTCATCACCTTATATGCAAATCATTCTCAGATGCCACAACTTATAAACAGTACCTTTAATTTGGCAGTCAAAACACTGCTGTGGAAAATGGAGTGGGGAAACCAAACCAACCAACCAACCAAACAAAACCCCAGAAACAACAACAAAAAAACAACCAACCAACCAAAAAACCCACAAAAACCCCCAACAAACACAAATAACAAATCCACCAACCCCAAAACCCCAGCACCCCAAGACCTCAAAAGCTCAAAGCTACTAATGTGACTATCTATTCTTAAGCAGTGTACCATATACCATTGCATCACGTAAGCCAAGCTGAAGACTGATTACAGTACAATACAATACAATACACCAGGTTGAAAGAGACCTTCAAGATCATCGTGTCCAACCCATCAACCAATCCAACCCACCTAAACAACTAAACCATGGCACCAAGCACCCCCATCAAGTCTCCTCCTGAACACCTCCAATGATGGCGACTCCACCACCTCCACGGGCAGCCCATTCCAATGGGCAATCACTCTCTCTGTATAGAACTTCTCCCTAACATCCAGCCTAAACCTGCCCTGGCACAGCCTGAGACTGTGTCTTCTTGTTCAGGTACTGGCTGCCTGGGAGAAGAGACCAACCTCTGCCTATCTACAACCTCCTTCAGGTAGTTGTAGAGAGCAATAAGGTCACCCCTGAGTCTCCTCTTCTCCAGGCTAAGCAACCCCAGCTCCCTCAGCCTTTCCTCTTAGGGCTTCTGTTCCAAACCCCTCACTAAATTCATTGCCCTTCTCTGGACATGTTCCAGCAAGTCAACCTCCTTCCCAAACTGAGGGGCCCAGAACTGGACACAGTACTCAAGGTGCTGCCTAACCAGTGCAGTGTACAGGGGCAGAATGACCTCCCTGCTCCAGCTAGCCACGCTGATTGATCTCTGTGCCAAAAGTTCAGTGTTATAGGTAAGGACTGCTCTTCTGCCCCCTCACAGTTTTTCTTTCTGGAGCAGAGGGTTTGCACCCAGATCAGAATTTCTAAAGTATCAGACACCAGAGAGGCAATTAGTGGGAGTTTCAGAAGTGTCTGGGCACTGGATGCCAATCGAGTTTCTAGGTGATTATAAAAATGATGTCTAGAGCCCATCTGCATCCCTTGGCACCCAGATACCTTCAGACTGTTGGGTTTATGTATCTGCTTTGCATCGTGATGGATGTAGTCTGCGGCACGACTAATTGTGAGCGACAGCAGAAAAAGCCAGGTGCAAAACCGGAGCACAAGTCTGAAGGCTTGGTCTCGGGTAGCTGAGGGACATTTAGTATATTTTTAATGTTTCACTTCACTGATTCCTTAATTAAATAAAAATGTTTTAGATGGAGCAGCAGAAATCAACTTCTTTGACTGATATGAATCCTGTTTACTCTCCAACTCTGAACTCAGCAGGTTAAGTAATTGGGAGACAGAAAAGTTCCTATATTTCTATTTCCAGCTGGTGGTACACAAAAGGCAGGAAGTTATCTCATTAATGGGGCACCAGCTTTATGCAAATTATAGTAACAAAAAGGCTTCCCTTCATACTTTTCATAAATTACCTAATAAAGTAGGAATAAATGGCCATATTCAAGAGCCTTTGTTGTATTTTTAGCACAAGACTCTTTCTGTTGCTGCAAATATGACTAAATGCGCCTTGTTCAAAAGGGGTGTTTATGAAATAAGGCCACTCAAAAGCTTTTATTCCTTAACAGCCTTCAGTTACTTTTATGGCACAAAAAATTAACATAATTAGTCACAGAGAATAGATGACACAAGCAGCGTGCCATGCACAAAAGGGGAAAACCAGTATCTAAGGAAGGTATTTGGAGAGATCAAAAATTTTCAAAGTGCTCCATACTAGAAGGTCCTTTTTATTTGTGCACAGCCTTAAGATACTTTCTCACTCCGTGAAATTCCCATAATGAGATGCAGCAGACAGATGACATTAGCGATGAGCCATTAGAAAGAGGTCAGTTTCCTCTGAAAGATAGTCACTGTTCCTGCTCGTCATTAATTTGCAGCTTCAAAGCAGGCAGCGTATGATAGTCTGGCATGTTAAGCAAGTTGCAGTTATCTTTAAATAACCATTTTATTTTTTTAATTTTTTTTCTTTTTTTGCCTTCCCCCAGTTATTAGAAGCTAAAGTTTTTAAACTTCTGACTGAAAGCAAAATTAAAGCACGCAGCGGTGCAAAAAGGCTGCGGAGAGATTAGAGAAAGGAAATCAAATGTGCTTTATAAATGAAGTTAGCTTTCCCCCCGCCCCGGGGAAAGGCTGCCTTAACTTTTAGTTCAAGAATTTGGGGCTGCATGGAGGGCCTCATAGATGTCACTGCTTCCTGGTAGATGAGAGAAAAGGGACTGTTTTTAGGCGCTCTCTTCTTGTTGGTTAACGTGCCCTGATCTCAAAGGCAGGCATGTACAATGGCAGGCATTGGAACCGGCTGCCCAGGGAAGTGGTGGAGACACAGAATCACACAGAATCAGCCAGGTTGGACAAGACCTCCAAGATCATCAAGTCCAACAGATCACCCAACACTAACTAATCAACTAAACCATGGCACTGAGTGCCTCAACCAATCCTCTTCTTAAACACCTCCAGGGACATTGACCCCACGACCTCCCTGGGCAACCCATTCCAATGCCAATCTCTCTTTCTGGGAAGAACTTCTAAGCCTAAACTTTCCCCTGTGCTGCTTGAGACTGTGTCCTCTTGTTCTGGTGCTGGTTGCCTGGGAGAGAAGAGACCAACCCCCACCTGGCTGCAACCTCCCTTCAGGGAGTTGTAGAGAGCAAGAAGGTCTCCCCTGAGCCTCCTCTTCTCCAGGCTAAGCAACCCCAGCTCCCTCAGCCACTCCTCACAGGGCTTGTGTTCAGATCCCTCACCAACTTTGTTGTCCTTCTCTGGACACATTTGAGCAACTCAGCATGCCTGGAAGTGTTCAAAACATGCATATGTGGCACCGTGGCACATGATTTAGTGGTCATGGTAGCACTGGGTTGGACTGGATAATCTTAGAGGTCTTTTCCAACTTCAATGATTCTATGATTCTAATTCTGTAAATATAGCACCCCAGAAAAGGAAAATACCCAAAGTTGCTTGAAGAAGGTGAGAAAAGACAAAATGACCCACAGTGCTCATGACTTGGTGTGAGCTATGCCTGCATCTCTGTTTTGGCAGTGGAATGTATTTGGGTATTTAAAAAAAGCTTGTGAGACTTGGATCATTTCTATAAATGATTTGGGAGTAAGCAGCAGTGGTAGTGCAGTGGGCAGCAAGCAGCTCCAACGTGTAGCACTGAAATCTTGGTATAAAAAGCCTTGTCACTTCTCCAAGCAGTGTCACGTGTCCAAGCTGGCACTAACAAACCCTCTTGTTTTACAATAAATATCCTTTCATTTCTACTCCTCACTTCATGCTTCATGCTGAAGCTATGTCATGAGCAAATCCTCAGAAGGATCCCAGTTTAAGCAACCCACACTGAACATGTCCAGTGAAGGGCAACAAAGCTGGGGGGGGGGGGGGGGAGGGAGGAGGGGTTGTCTGGAGCACAAGCCCTGTGAGGAGAGGTTCAGGGAGCTGGGGTTGCTTAGCCTGGAGAAGAGGAGGCTCAGGGGAGACCTTCTTGTTCCCTAAAACTGCCTGAAGGGAGGTTGCAGCCAGGTGGGGGTTGGTCTCTTCTCCCAGGACAACCAGCACCAGAACAAGAGGACACAGTCTCAAGATGAGCAGGGGGAAGTTTAGGCTTAATCTTAGAAAGAAGTTCTTCCCAGAAAGAGAGATTGCCCTTTGGAATGGGCTGCCCAGGGAGGTGGTAGGGTCGATGTCACTGGGGGTGTTTAAGAACAGACTGGATGAGGCACTTAGTGCCATGGTCTGGTTGTTTAGTTAGGGTTGGGTGATCTGTTGGACTTGATGATCTTGGTGGTCTCTTCCAACCTGGTTGATTCTGCGTGATTCTGTTCAAGCCCAGGCTTAGCCGTGCTGCCATTTTTACACTGTGCCACAGTTACCCAAGTCAGCATAGGCTTGTGGAAATGATACAGTAACAATCTGCCCTATAAACATTGTTTTTAATTAGAGGGGTTTTTGCTTAATGCAATTGGATTTTGGATCATGCAGCGATATCATCATGTAAATCACCCGCCCTAAGAGTGTGGTTTCTCTGTTTTGTCTCTGTCACCCTTCTGCAGAGACAGGGATCCCAGCACAAGCCTACACTACTATGGATTCCCAAGGTGCATGCCTGACCATCCCCTGCACCATCAGCACCATCCCTGGCACAGCTTTGGCCAGGAACAAGGTTTCTTCCCCAGCAGACACCACACTCCTCTTAAGGAGGCCAAGCAGCCATAGGGATGTGATTTGTACCATGTCCATTTGCCCTCAGAGCTGAGCAAAAGGCTCTGCCGTGCTTAATTATAAACTGATTGAGATTCAGCCTCTGGGATCCATCCTGCCCAGCCACCCATTAGCAGTGTCTTTTCCAGCCCATGGGAGGGAAGACCAAGCCCTGTAGGTATCTAATGTAGTAGGTAAAACATAGCTAAGGTCTGAAGTAGGATGGGATGAGGCTGAGCTTGAGTTCCTATAGCGAATCAGCTAACTGCATAAGCCTGGGGGCTATCATTCATCTGTGGTGTTTTAATTTGGACTGGACTTTCATTCTGTTCTGTGATTTACTTGGGCTGAAGCAGGGTTCACTGAGCGAGGAGAAGAGCAGTATGTTTTACAGCCTGGCTCTGGGCTAGGCTGCTTTGAAGCTCATTTAGAACTATCACTAGTGCTATTATTTTAATTTTTTTCCCTTCAGATAGTTGGATCTGGTTATGGATGTATCATAGCTTGTTGCACACCAGACTTATCCAAAGTTTGGATCCAGAATTGAACCTAGGTGGAAATTCCCTTGAAGCCTTGGGGTGCTCCAATTCAAAGTCTCAGTCTGGATTGCTAGGAGCACTTCCAGCGTTCCCCAGTTGATTTAAAGAGCTCTGGCTGATTTAAACTGGTGCTGCCAGTTGTGCATGTAACTAATTCCAGCTTTGCTTCAAAATGTTTTGATTTGCGTGTTGAATTTTTATCAACATAGAATTACCAATACTTTTAAGAAGAGAAACTTTTGCTTGCCAAGACTCTGGAATCCCTTCTTTGAAAGCCCTGATTCCAAAGGGGATCATAGGATGTTAGGGGTTGGAAGGGACCTCCAAAGATAAGCCTTCCAAGATCAACCCTTTCTGGTGCTTTGGCCTCAGCACTCCCCAAGGTGGAGTGTTTCTGAACTTGCAAACCTTCCCGTTGCAAAGAGGGAATCCAGCTAGCTGGAAACGACTTGTAAAATAGACAAACAGAATTAAGATCCAGAAGACAAAACGAATAGAAGGTTAACAAACAAACAATCCTTCTCCCTCCTTCACTTGCAGCAAAAGACCTACAGTTGGGAGAGTGCACTCCATCATTTTGCAAGAGCCCTCCTTGAGTTTGTTTGGCTGTGTTTTTATTCTTTTTTTTAAATAGTTATTTAGGTATGGAGCAATATTTGCAGGCTGCTCTTGTATGACACATTGGAAAAGAGAGTCCATTTATTAGATAAAGAGCAAGGAGAGACAGGACAGATGGTATTTTATCAATCCCAACCCTTGGCCTCTTCTTGCTTGGTTAACAGAGACACATAACCATTAGTTCTGAAGTGCAGGAAGTCTTCTTTCCTTTCCTGGGATAATAAACAGAACATTATTCAAGCCAAAATAAGTGGTGTCAAGTCTCAATATGAAGCCCAACATTTCATCTGATTATCTTTTTTTGTTTGTTTTCCAACTGCAGAGAATGTGAAGTTTTAGAGAAAAGCATGAAATCAAACCCATTTTGCTTCAGCACATAAATATTTTAAGTGCTGTTGTTGTTTTTCCTAATGGATGCTTTATTCCTGCTCCTGTCATGCTCTCTGGGTCATGCCCTGCAGCTCTGCTGTGGCTCCTGTATCCTTCTGCTTAACTTAACCAAAGCATACCATAGTTCCATCCAAAGATGAGGAATAAGTTCTTCACTTTGAGGGTGTCAGAGCCCTGGATCAGGCTACCCAGAGAGGTTGTGGAGTCTCATTCTCAGGAGACATTCCAAACCTGCCTGAGCATTGTGATCCTGTGCCATCTGCTAAGGGTGACCCTGATTTAGGAGGAGGGTCAGACTAGACAATCTCCAGAGGTCCCATCCAATCCCTGCTGTACTGGAATTCTGTCTGCTTCTGTGATGAATTTGCTGAAAATGTGGAGGCAGAGGAGAAGGATTTTAGTGGTATTTGAAAGGAGAACTTTATGTCTTTTAAATGCCTTTTATGACATGTGGCCTGCTTCTTCAAGGGAAAATATGGTGTCTTGCTGATGTATTTATACAATTATTTCTGTTCCTTTCTTGTACCAACTTCTACTTTATCTGCTTTCTATTTATTTATATAAAGCTTAGGTAAGATATCACAATATCACAAGGATGATTAGGGGACTGGAGCACTGCCCTATGAGGAGAGGCTAAGGGACCTGGAGCTTTTTAGGCTGGAAAAGGGAAGACTTAGAGGGGATTTAATCTGAGGGCTGAGTGTCAAGAGGGAGGGGACAGGCTCTGCTCACTTGCTTCCTGTGATAGGAGAAGGAGCAATGGATGTAAGCTGCAGCACAGGAGGTTCCACCTCAACATGAGGGGGAACTTCTCTACCGTAAGGGTCACAAAGCACTGGAACAGGCTCCCCAGAGAGGCTGTGGAGTATCCTTCTCTGGAGACTTTCAAGGCCCATCTGGATATGCTCCTGTGTGACCTGAGCTAGACTGTATGGTCCTGCTTTGGCAGGGGGTTGGACTCGATGGTCTCTTTGGGATCCTTCCAACCCCTGACATCCTGTGATCCTGTACTATGTCTATCCCAAAACAAATGTTGTCATCAGTATCAACTTACCACTATAGAATTCCCATTTGGCTCAAGTTATTCTAACTAGCCACACAGATGTCATCAGAAATAACACTAGAAGTTGTCATGTACTTTGATTCCCACATCTGAAATGTATGAGGATTAACATCCAGGCACACTGAAAGCCTTTCAGAGTAATGCATCTTGGGTTTGTTTTCACAGAGATGAAAAAGGAGATGGAAAACATAAAAAGGCTTGATTGTTTTTTTCTTCATTGAAAGGTAGGAAATACTCACAGACACATTTTACTTTCTCTGAACAATTCAGTATAGGCCAAGTAACAGCATGCTACTGATGAAGAGTTCAGGCAAGTCCTTGACATTAGGCAGTAGGATAGGATTTGTGGAAGTGAGCTGCTGACCTAATAATGCTCCCATTTACATCAGTGGGAGTAAATTTAATCAGTGCTAAGTGTCTTTCAAAGGCTGATGCCTAAGATGTCAAAAAGATGCTGCTTGATTCTAACATATTTGAGTCTGAGTATGCATTGGGTTTTGGCTTGATATCTTGCTTGTTTTTATCTTTTAACAGTGAAGGTGTAAGCTATAACTGGGAAGACAAACTGAAGTGGGGATGTTACTGTGCCTAAGATTCATGCCATGATGTTGAGTTTTGTCAGTTCCTCAGACAAAAAGGATTTAATTTTGGCAATTTTCAAGTCCAGTGTCTGCCCCTATCAATAATTTCTATGAATACCTTGATACCAGAAGCAATTATAGAAGACAGATACAGATGCTGGAGCCAGTGCAGAGGAGGGCAACGAAGCTGGGGAAGGGCCTGGAGAATAAATATTATAAGGAGAGTGTGAGGGAACTGGGGAATGGTTAGTTTGGAAAAGAGAAGGCTGAGGGGAGACCTCATTGCTGTCTACAGCTACCTGAAAGGACATTGCAGAGAGACTGGTGCTGGTCTCTTCTTACAGGTTATTAGTGATAGACCAAGAGGGAATGGCTTCAAGCTATGACTGAGTGAGTTTAGACTGGACATTAGGAAACAAGAGTGGTCAGGGATCGGAATGTGCTGCCCAGGGAGGTGGTGGAGTCACCATTAGGTGTGTTTAAAGGTGGTTTGGATGTGGTGCTTGGGGCTATGGTTTAGGGGTGACCCTTGTAGAGTAGGGTTCTGGGTTGGACTTTGTGATCCTGAAGGTCTTTTTCAAACTGAATATTTGAGTGATTCTGTGAAAAGGGAAGCACTACAGAGAAAAAACCTGGAGGCTGCAAGACTTTTCCTGAGCTTCCTGTAGTTAAAGGAAACCAATGGTAAGGAAAAAGTATATGACACAAGGAGATGCTGGCAATTTCCACATGTCACATTGCAGAATAGATTATATCTGCTTTTTTTAACTAATAAGAATCTATAGAGAGGAATGAGAGAATTATGAATTGGATGTTCTTGCTAAGGTCTAGTTCAGTTTAATTAAAACACGAACTCTGAAGCAATATATAAGTGCCTGTCTCTGTGCACACACATACACACAGAGAGAGAGAGAGAAGGAGAGAGCCTGGTTTATACATCAACAACGCCTTCCAACCAATATGGGAAACACAGACACCCTTGTTCATTATACCTAAACTTTTTGCTTTAAGCACAAAGCTTTCTACATTATTTTAAACACTTTTTTTTTCATAACACATGTTAATAATATTCACGCTGGTGCTTTGAAAAATCTGCGAGATGTGGTTAATGAAGAGAAACTGCAGCATAAATTGCATGTAAAATATGCAACCCACAACAACATATTTTATTTCATTTTATTTTTTTTTCTGAAGCTACAGGTTTTGTTGGGTTGGAGTTGCTTTTTTACATTCAACATCTTTGAGCTTGTTTAAATTTATGCCCTATTGTTTATAAAGAGCAGCATCAGCCACCGCTGCTTGAAACAACTACAAGTAGTAAACCAGGCAAGCTTCTTACTTTAATAAGATTCTTTGGTTAAAAATAGGTTTTTAACTCTATCTCATATAAAAGGATGTAAATCCTAATGAAACTGCACTAAATATTTCTCTTTTTCAAGCAATTTTTCCAGAGAAAACAGCCAGAGGTTTTTTGGTCTTGATTTGCCCTCCTTTTTTCCTACTGGACGGTCCACTGGCATTGGCTTGACGGTGGTGTACTAAAGAAGCTTCATTTGAAGGTCCAGTTCAAGCATCTGCACTACCACTGAGTACCCAGGCAACCATGCAACTAACAACAGAACAAGAGGACACAGTCTCAAGCCGTGCCAGGGGAGGTTTAGGCTAAAGGTGAGGAGAAAGTTCTTCCCAGAAAGAATAATTGGCCATTGGAATGTGCTGCCCAGGGAGGTGGTGGAGTCACCATCCCTGGAGGTGTTTAAGAAGAGCCTGGATGGGGCACTTGGTGCCATGGTTTAGTTGATTAGATGGTGTTGGGTGATCAGTTGGACTTGATAGTCTCGAAGGTCTTTTCCAACCTGGTCTATTCTATTCTATTCTATTCTATTCTATTCTATTCTATTCTATTCTATTCTATTCTATTCTATTCTATTCTATTCTATTCTATTAAAAAAACCCGCCACAAACAAACCAAGACATGAAAACATGGACCCTGATTCAAAAAAAATAATGTAGTGTTAAAAACAGACCAAACTATTGAGCACAAGGAAGGGACAAGTGGTGACTCTACATTCATACATCATCCAGTCACTCATATTAGCTGTGTCTGCAGCTTAAAAGGTCTCAATCACTTTAAAATATGTTTCAATAAGTGACTAAGTGCTCACCACCAAAGCCATCTGTCAGAAAGCTGACTCCTTATTGCCACCAGAGAAGTCACAGATATTGAAAAATAGGAGAAGAGAGCCTTGAACTGGATATGACAAAAATACAGATGAACATGGGAGTGGATAGATGTCATCTGAGGCGTAGCATAGCTGAAGAAGTAATGGATAATGCAGAGAGAGGTGCAGTGCCAAGAAGGTTGGAAAAAGGGTGGAAGGATAGGCAGAAAGGGATTGGATCAATAGGGCCAACAAGGCCAAGTGCCTGGTCCTGCACTTGGGTCACAAGAACCCCATGCAATACTACAGGCTTGGGGCAGTATGGTTGGAAAGCTGCTGGCAGAAAGAGACCTGGGGGTTCTAATGGACAAGCAGATGAATAGGAGCCAGCAGTGTGCCCAGGTGGCCAAGAAAGCCAGTGGCATCCTGGCTGGGATTAGAAATGTTGTGTCCAGCAGGAGCAGGGAGGGGATTGTCCCCTGGGACTCAGCTCTGGTCAGACCTCACCTTGAGTACTGTGTCCAGTACAAGAGAGATGTGGAGCTGTTGGAGCCAATGCAGAGAAGGACAAGGAAGCTGGGAAGTGCCTAGAGAATAAATCTGAGGAGGAGAGAGTGAGGGAGCTGGGGACGGTTAGTTTGGAAAAGAGGAGGCTGAGGCAGACCTTATTGCTGTCTACAACTACCTGAAAGGATGTTGTGGAGAGGCTGGTGCTGGTCTCTTCTCACAGGCAATTAGTGAACAAGAGGAAAGGGCCTCAGGCTGTGACTGGGTAGGTTTAGATGGGACATTAGGGAAAAAAATTCCCAGCAAGGGTGGTCATGCATTGGAATGTGCTGCCCAGGGAGGTGGTTGAGTCACCAACCCTGGCTGTGTTTCAAGGTGGTTTGAATGTGGTGCTTGGGGCTGTGGTTTAGGGGTGACCCTTGTAGAGCAGGGTTCTGGATTGGACTTGGTGATCCTGAGGGTCTTTTCCAGCCTGAATGTTTCTGTGATTCTGTGAACAGCACAGAGGATTTGTGCTGGTCCTTCAGAAAAAGAGAAAGAGGAAGTCCCCCTGATAATTTCACTGACCTTTTCACTGGAACCATGAAAATGCAATTCGATAGAAACAGATAAATGATTGTTGTGTTGGGCTTGGTTTTCTCTTTTGCCTTGAGGGGGGTGGGTGTTCCTTAGGTTATTGTTCTCATTTCTGTGTCTCTATTAGTACAAGATTTTAGCTTCCCAAACATCTCAAATTTACATTTCACCCAAATGCCTCAGAGTCTGTGAAAGAGGCCAAATCAATCACAGAATCATAGAATGGCTTGAATCGAAAGGCACATTAAGGGTCATCTTATTCCAACACCCCCTCACCCCCCACCCCCCCACTGTGGGCAGGGAAATCTTCCACTGGACCAGGACTTGAGATTGATTTGAGACATATCAGAGATGAAAGGGTGGAACTGGACTCTGTTTTTGCATTGCTTCTTGGAGTGTGCCCCAGTTTGAACTGTGAGGAGGATCTTGCCAGCCATGCTTTTGCTTTCAGATGTGAACTTGGTTGTCTTAGCGTTATTCAGAGGAACATCAAGCTACCTGGTGTTATAAAGCCACAGGCTTTTTGCTTCTGCAAATCAAACCAGGGCTGCTTTCTTCCCTCCTCTTTGTATATTTTGTATTTCCCTTGATTATTTATTTGGTGTGGCTTTAGTTTCTTGAGACATACCTGAAGCCTGCTGTTAGTAGCACCAGGAGAGGTTTACATTGGATATTAAGAAAAATTTCTTCACCGAAAGGGTTGTTAAGCCCTGGAGCAGGCTGTCCAGAGAAGTGGTGGAGTCTCTATCCCTGGAGGGACTTTAGGGCCCTATAGATGTAGTGATGAGGGACATGGGTAGAAGAGAGAGAGGGAACTTTGGTGTTGCTACAGGTCTTTGGAAGGGGAAATACAAGACATACTGTACATTGGGGCACAGTCTGAATTAAAGAGATTATAAAAAAAGTCTTAATTTGGGGTAGGAAGGATACCAATGGTATCAAAATAGGTTTGGCCACCTTTAGTTTAGGAAAAAAATTAATGGAGCCTTCATAAGTTTGTGGGAATTGCTGTTCAGCTCCACATCTAGCAAGGCAATTTGCTGTCCCCCAGAGATATAGCTGATAGAAGAGTTGCTGTCAGACCTTGGGCTCTACACCTCACTCAGCAGGATCATATTTAAGCTCTTTTGGCTGGTTGTATTATTTTTGAGTTACAGCATAACACCCTCAGCTTCCAAACTATTGCTGTGTGAAGGAGAGAAAATGTCTAATTTTATTTTATTTTTTTCATCTAAATTAAAGAAGAGAATGAGTGCTGAAATCACAGCTAGAGGTCACACACAGATGAAAAACCTGTCCAAAGTGTCCCAAGTTGGGGCTTTGGCTCAGTCAAGCACCTGCCCATTTGTGAGCACATATGTGTTTATTGGGCTTCCCACTGGCTATCTTCTCAGGGAAGGTGAGAAGCCTGCAGCTCCTGTCCTGTGGTCTTGACCACAGCTCAAGCAGGTCACAGCCTCATATTTTCCTTCCTGGTGATGACCCATCCCAGCAAGGAGTGTGGTGCTGCAGCAGCAGCAGCCAACAAAGGAAACTTAAAGAAGAATTCTACTGATGCTGGCTGCTCCAATGTGAAACCAGATTTCATTTTTAGTCTTCTATTTTCTACTTTAATTATATAAATCTGAACATACTTTTGAGATTATGAAACAAGAGCTGAGAAGCCAGTTATTTTTCATCATTTATTTTTAAGGCAAATTTATCTTTGAATTGTCATCTGTTAGAATTCTGGAGAAGCAGACCACAAATGAGTACAATATGAACACAATTTTCCATGCCATCCCAATAAGAGTTTTAAACATCTTGGGCTTTTCTGGGGCTTCCTTTGAACAGTTCAGTTAGAATAGAATAGAATTAACCAGGTTGGAAAAGACCTTCGAGATCATCAAGTCCAACCTATCACTCAACACCATCTAATCAACTAAACCATGGCACCAAGGGCCTCATCCAGGCTCTTTTTAAACACCTCCAGGGATGGTGACTCCACCACCTCCCTGGGCAGCATATTCCAATGGCCAATCTCTCCTTCTATGAAGAACTTCTTCCTAACATCCAACCTAAACCTCCCCTGGCACAGCTTGAGACTGTGTCCTCTTGTTCTGGTGCTGGTTGCCTGGGAGAAGAGTCCAACTCCCACCTGGCTGCAACTTTCCTTCAGGTAGTTGTAGATGGCAAGAAGGTCTCCCTGAGCCTTCTCTTCTCCAGGCTAAGCAACCCCAGCTCCCTCAGCCTCTCCTCACAGGGCTGTGCTCCAAACCCAGCCTTGTTGCCCTTCTCTGTACACCTTCCAGCAACTCAACATCCTTCCTAAACTGCAGGGCCCAGAACTGGGCCCAATACTCAAGTTGTGGCCTAACCAGTGCTGAGTACAGAGGCAGAATTGAACACAAAGTGTGACCAGTTCCACCTAAGTAAGTCCTGTATGGTTCTCCAAGTTTGCTGTGTGGATGTGTGCACTTGCATGTGTACATACAAAGCTAACACTAAGTTTAGCCACATCCTGGCAACATTTCCTCATTAAAGCTTCAATTTAACAGATTCTGAAACCTTGAAATACTTTGCAAAAAGGAGCAGCTGTGGGAACACAGTAAAGGACTAAAAAATGCTTTCTCGGCCATAACACAGAAATTCCTGAATGCTTCCTTTCCTGCCTGGTGATGGTTTGCCATTTCATGTCCTGACAACAAAGTTTTGTTTCCTACTTTGGATTCCTAAGAAGAGGTATTCTCATATTGTATCAAAATAAAAGATACTGCATCCAGTTCTGGTGTCCCCATCACAAGACAGAGTCCAGAGGAGGGCCACAAAGATGATCCAAGGTCTGGAGCACCTCTGGTATGAGGATAGCCTGAGGGAGCTGGGGGTGTTCAACCCAGAGAAGAGAAGCCTCCAGAGGGACCTTAGAACTGCTGAAGGGATCCTACAGGAGGGCTGCAGAAGGACTTTTCCTAAGGGCATCTAGCAATAGGACAAGGGGGAATGGTTTGAAGCTGAGGGAGAGTAGGGCTAGACTGGATCTTAGGAAGAAGTTCTTCAGTATGAGGGTGGTGAGACTCTGGAAGAGGCTGCCCTGGGAGGTTGTGTATGCCTTCTACCTGGGGGTGTTCAAGGCCAGGTTGGATGAGGCCTTGAGCAGCTGAGGCTAGTTGAGAGATGTCCCTGCCCACTGGAGGGGGTTTGGAGTAGATGGTCTTCAAGGCCCCTTCCAACCTAAGCCATTCTCTGATTCTATGGAGGAGAGATCTGGTTTATGGCAAATTTAGTGCCATAGCTTATTTTGAGTCTTGCATGTTGGATAAGCTAACTCTTGCCCTTTATTCTATTTTCACCTTTTAATATAATATTTCCATTTCTCTTTGTATATCTTCTCCCTAGTAATTACTAGGCATGATTGGCCCACTTTTTAACCTTGGTCTTACTGTCAATATATCTGATGTCTGGTTTATGCTTGCAGGTAGTTTCTGTGTGTTTTGCTTTCTAGTTAGGAGATGCTGTCTTTTGTCAAAGCCCTCCAAGCTCTTTGTTCCTCAAGTCCAGGCTATCTCACGTCACAACATATCAAGGCTTTGTTGTCATATGTAGAAAGCCCTGTGTTCTGGAGATGGTTTTGGGGTTTAGTTTGTTTGTTTTCCAGTTTGTTTGGGAGGTTTTGTGTGTGTGTGGTTGTGGGGATTTTTTTTGTTGTTGTTTTATCTCCTTAGCACTGAAAATTTTGGAAAAGGGCAGGTATCAAGAGGACAGAGCTAAACTCGTGACATTGGTACCCAGTAACAGGTCAAGGGGCAATGGGCACAAGCTAGAACACAGGAGGTTCCATCTGAATGTGAGGAAACACTTCTTCATTTTAAGAGTGGAACAGTCTGCTCAGAGAGGTTGTGAAGTCTCTTTCTCTGCAGAGATTCCAAATCTTCCTGGGCTGCATCAAGAGAAGCAGAGCCAACAGGTCAAGGGAGATGATTCTCCCCCTCTACTCTGCTCTGGTGAGACCCCACCTGGAGTACTGCATCCAGTTCTGGAGCCTCTATTACAGGAAGGATCTGGAGGTGCTGGAAGGTGTCCAGAGAAGGGCCACGAGGATGATCAGAGGGCTGGAGCACCTCTCCTTTCAGGACAGACTGAGAGAGTTGGGACTGCTCAGTCTGCAGAAGAGAAGGCTCCAAGGAGAAATAATTGTGGTCTTCCAGTACTTTAAGGGGGCTACAAGAAAGCTGGAGAGGGACTTTATATGGTGTCAGGGAGTGATAGGACTGGGGGAATGGAAAAAACCTAGAACTGGGTAGATTCAGACTGGATGTTAGGAAGAAGTTCTTCCCCATGAGGGTGGTGAGACTCTGGCACAGGTTGCCCAGGGAAGTGGTGGAAGCCTCATCCCTGGAGGGTTTTAAGGCCAGTCTGGATGTGGCTGTAAGCAACCTGCTCTAGTGTGAGGTGTCCCTGCCCATGGCAGGGGAGTTGGATCTAGATGAACCTTGAGGTCCCTTCCAACCCTAACAATTCTATGATTCTATAATTTTGATCCTGGGCACCCTGCTTTACCAGAGGGATTGTACTGAATGGTCTCCACATGTCCCTTCCAACCCCAATAAGTCTGTGATTTTGTGAAATGTCATCCCTACAACTGGTTACTGAACCAGAAACTTAATGGATACTTCAGTTAAAAAGCAGCAGGTCTTCACATGTTGTTTGCTTTCTTTTGCTGAAGTCCTCTGGAGCAGCAGTCAGTGGCACGCTCAGTCCAAGGTTGATCACGGTCAGTGTTTATCCACACAGCTTCACAGCAACTTTGCTGTATAAGTTTTACATTTCACTGTCAAATATTCACCTTTTAATAATACTTTTTGCATTAATAAAGAAAACCTGGGATTTTCTCTCCCTGCCAAGGCTGAGTATCCTGATCTTGGAGTTCCATAACCCCAGATGAAAAGTTTTCGCACCTGTGGATCTGCTTTAGCATAAGTCCGTGCAAAAATGCGATCTTTCTAACCAAGTGTGTCTTCTCCAAGGATACCTTGCTTGTTTCAGGCATATAAAAAGTGATAAGGCTTTTTTCCCCCCTCTGTGTGGGCTGATTATGACTGTAAAATATATCCTAGTTCTTCCTTTGGAGCTCATATATTTGGCATTTAAACCATGACAAAAATGATTACTTTTTTGGGGGTCTGGTAAAGGATTCTGACTGTGATATAAAGAGGAAGGAACATAAGAAAACCAAACATTTATCACTTTGCAATTTACATACCAAGTTTAGCTCAGCCATGATTTAAACCAGCACATAAAGCCCCTAAATTGATCTTTGAACAGCAAAGTTGAGCTTAACTGCGGCCACACCATGAGCATTGTTAGGATATATTAGAACAAAAAGAACTTAACATTCATCCTTGATCTCCCCTTGAAATTTATGAACTCCTTGGTACTAAGAAATATAATTTGATGTTACTGTCTGATGTTGTGTACTTTTTTTTTGCACGAGCTCTGATGAACTGACTCATCCATATTGATCTCCAAAGGGCTGCAGTGACAACTCGGTGCTTTGATTAAAGGTTGCAGTGTTTATTTAGCTGCTTTTATCGTGCTCAGGAATCACTCCTGCTAAATATCTTGAAGCCAGAGCCCGCACTTGCAGGTCTCTCCAGCTAACCAACCTTCTGGGACAAAAACCTCGAGTTCCTGAAAGCCTAAGCCCAATATACCACAGAGCAATTACGAATCGAATAGGGAAAGGAAATTGGAAGGAGCAACCCCAGATATTTTACTCTTATGAATTAGTACACAGATAGAGATTTATAGTCTGCATGTGTGTTGTGTTTTTACTGATGGCTGTAACTAAGGACACCTGTAAGTCAGGGGAAAAGGGAAAGAATGAAAAATCAAGGGAGGAAAGATGTAATAATATGCAGTGTTTCTGATTTGGGCTCTGTTACACGGGACTTAAAAACCTGTTTTTCTTTCCCTGGAAAACCTGTGTCACTTAGCTGCCTTAGTGTGAAATATGAAATATAATGATTTTTTTTATTATTATTGTGATGATGATTATTTTAAAGATTCTTTCAGCTTTTCCAACGGAAATGTTGAGCTAAGTGTAGAATTGGTGGGATCAGTTAGCTTATGAATAACGATCCTTTATGCTGGCATGGGGAAATCCGTGTTCCCACAGCTAGTTCAATAAAACAATTAACGTCAGGGCATGCCGAAGAAAGCAAATCTCCCCTCACTTTTGCCCAGATTAGTTAACAGAAGAAAAATCTCATCCCTCTCCTGGAGTGCTTCAGCTTCTGCTAGGGAGACACGCTAATGAAAGGTAAATAACATGTGCTGCTTGACATGTGTTTGCCATTCTTCCCTGCTCCTCGTGTCACACACGTTCCCTCTTACAAGACAGTTAACATTTTCCTCTGGAAGTCTTCTCTGTGGTTATTTCATTTTCCTGCCTCCCTCCGTGCCAAACCTGTCTTGTCATTAGCCCTCGGAGTTCCTGACGGTGCTTCCAGGCTAGTTCCTGCTCATCTGACTTTCATTAGGGAGGGACTTCACCTCCAAAACTCACAGATAATGTGTCTTAAGCACATGGGCCGCTGAAGTCCACCATGTAGAAAGCTCCTGATTTCCTTGGCACTGCATTCAACCTGAGGGCAAGTGTTTCTTGCCTGACAGGGCATATTTTCTGTAACCCACATAAAGTTGTCTACTAGAGGGGGAAAAAAAAGAAGGTCTGTCGAGGGAATGGGTGTGGTTTCACTTGACCTCATCCACCAGTGATGGATTTATGCTTCCAGGCTTTGTAGATCAACATTTTTGATACAAAGAAAGTCATAAACCAGCCCTGAACTTTTCCCTGAATTTGGCTCCGTTGTCTGAGATTTCAAACATGAGCAGTAAAAGAGAAGGGAAAAAAAAAGCTTAAAAGATTTTTATCTCAGAGCAGCCAAGAAGCGTGGTAATAAGGTAAAGGCTGAGAAGCATTGTTGGCATAAGCAATCTCCTGCTTGCACTGGATTTATAACACACCCAGTTCAGTAAGAATTGGCACTGCTGAGCATTTTCTGACAGTGTTGGGATAAAATATTGCAGGAGGCAGAGCCGCCAAGTCTCACACCTGAGGAGTAAGACACACTTCATTCCACTGATGGAGAAACCTAAATCAAACTTGAACATTACTACAACGCAATTACTCCTCTCTTAGGAGCTCCAACTGCTCAGAGTCGAGGTATAAAACTTGTGATTTTGGTACACTGTAAGAGTTTATTAATCCCTTAAGTATTATATGTGCTCAACATTTGGAGGGAGAGCCTTTTAGAGTTTCCCAAGCATGTTTCAGAGGGAAATAGTAGTTTCTGGTGTGGGATGCCATGGGTGTCAGGCAGAAGCAGGTTTCCGATGAACTCTTAATTCTTTTACAAAAAGTAAATAAACCAACATGTGGAGCTTTGGATTGCATTTTCCTATCACCAGTGTGTGCTGGGAGACCTCCCTTGCGCCCCAAGCAGGAAAGTTTTGTGACAAGAGAACAGACTTTTCATATTTCGGAGGTTCTGTGTTCTCCTCTTTTACATTCCTTCATTTGTGAAATTCCACATCTTCCACAAGCATTCTCTTTGCTCCTTGCAGCTAGGTTATTAAAAATCACTGAATGTTAGGGGTTGGAAGGGACCTCAAAGGGTCATCTGGTCCGAGCCCTCTGCCAGCGCAGGGTCACCTGGAGTAGGTAAACCTGAACCCTGTCAAGCAGCATGGTGAAAGGAAATAAAATGAAGGATAACAGAAAAGTCTTTTACCACCCTGCATGTTTAGGTGAGCAGATCTATATTCACACAAGTATGAGATTCTCTTAAGTAGTCCCTTGTCAGTGGTCCCTACCATGCCGCATCTGCTGCCTTTAGTGCTGAGACAGAGCTCTCAGGGTGCTGAGCAGTCCAAATGCAACCTGTTTGTCAAAATAAAAAAGAGAAATCCAGCAATTTCACTTGATGACTCAAAGCTGCAATAACAAACTGAACAGCAATACAATTGGGTAGCCATGTGGTGACCTTTCCCAAAAACCCAAATGTTGAGCAGAAAACATCACTAGATGATGTTCCACCGACATCAGTTCCTTGATCAGACCTCCTCCTTTCCTCACTCACTTTCCCCAGCTCACGTAACAATTATATTGTTCCAATGAACTTTTTCTAAAGCTCTGTGACTAGAAGAAAAATATTTTGTTTGTGATTTTTGTGTGTGTGTGTGCAGATGTGGCAGCTGCACCAAAAAGGAGCACGCAGGATGAACCTATCCATGGCAGCATTTATATATATTGTGGGTTTTTTTTTCTTCATGTTTATCCTTTCTTTTCTAAAAGCTCTGATGCCACAGTCTTTCCCTCTAAGGGCCACAAGGATGATCAGAGGGCTGGAGCTCCTCTCCTATGAGGACTGACTGAAGGCGTTGGGGCTGTTCAGTCTGGAGAAGAGAAGACTCCGAGGTGACCTCATTGTGGCCTTCCAGTATCTGAAGGGGGCCTACAAGAAGGCTGGGGAGGGACTTCTCAGGACATCAGTTAGTGATAGGACTAGGGGGAAAGGAGTGAAGCTGGAGGTGGGGAGATTCAGGCTGGACGTGAGGCGGAAGTTCGTCCCCATGAGAGTGGTGAAGGCCTGGAATGGGTTGTCCAGGGAGGGGGTTGAGGCCCCGTCCCTGGAGGTGTTTAAGCCCAGGCTGGATGAGGCTCTGGCCAGCCTGATCTAGTGTGGGGTGTCCCTGCCCATGACAGGGGGTTGGAACTAGATGATCCTTGTGGTCCCTTCCAACCCTGACTGATTCTATGATTCTAGTTCTCATCATGACTTTACTTAGCTCATACCCATTCTGTAGTCTGCATTGTGTTATTTTTCTCATGTATGCTGCTTTATTTTGTTTTACCTCCAGTGTCTTCTGAGCCGAAGAGAAAAAACAGACATTGAGTAAAAGCCTCATATTTGATTTATTATTATGACTGTGGGAAGTTTAACTTGAGAAAGCAAATTTATATGTAGATAAGATAGAGAAACAGATGTAATAAGGCTGTGGTGAGAGTTAAACTGAAAAGCTGATTGTTTTTCTTGTAGTTTTGGGGGATCATTGATATGAAAGCCACCGATACAGCTGCTCAATCATTTTATAGGGGTTTTTTATTTCTTGTGAAATTAATTTGGGGTTTTGCATTAAAATATTAATATTGCATGATAGGGAGCACGAGATAAAAAAAATGTTTTCCTCCCTGTTTGGTCAAAGCTAATAAAAATTTCAGTCTGTCATCATGAATAGAAATATTTCATTTTATATGAACCTGCCATGTGCTGGCTTATGTTGATACTCTTACAGACTTGCAGCCCATGTTCCCCAGCCTTTTCCTTTCCTGGTGAACTCTAAAATATGTAAGCTCTAAAACATTGTAAGCTTCTATGATGGTCAGCCCAGCAGAGTTATTTTAATAAGTACTGGAGATTCTGTTATTTTAGGGCAACTTAACAGTTGTCTCTCAACATACTGGTCTACAGGAAAAGGCTGAGTCATGGAACTGCCATCAGATTTGCAGCTTTACTCTCCTGACAGCTCCAGGGAGAGCTTTATTGGTGATCTGGACAAGGGGATTGAGTCCATCATCAGCAAATTTGCAGATGACACCAAGTTTGGGGCAGGTGTTGATATGTTAGAGAGCAGGAGAGCTCTGCAGAGGGACCTCGACAGGCTGGACAGATGGGCAGAGTCCAAGGGCATGAGATTTAACACATCTAAGTGCCAGGTTCTACACACTGGCCACAGCAACCCCATGCAGTGCTACAGGCTGGAAACAGAATGGCTGGAGAGCAGCCGGGCAGAAAGAGACCTGGGGGTACTGGTTGATAGTAGGCTGAACATGAGCCAGCAGTGTGCCCAGGTGGCCAAGAAGGCCAATGGCATCCTGGCCACACAGTCTCAAGCTGCACAGGGGGAGGTTCAGGCTGGATGTTAGGAAGACATTCTTCCCAGAAGGAGAGACTGGCCATTGGAATGTGCTGCCCAGCACATGAGGATGATCAGAGGGCTGGAGCACCTCTGCTCTGGAGACAGACTGAGGGATTTGGGACTGTTCAGTCTGGAGAAGAGAAGGCTCTGAGGAAACCTAATTGTGGCCTCTTAATGGGCCTACAAGAAGGCTGGGGAGGGACTTTTTAAGGTATCAGGTAAAGAAAGAACTCAGGGGAATGGAAAAACACGAAACTGGGTAGATTCAGATGGGATGTTAGGAAGAAGTTCTTCCCCATGAGGGTGGTGAGACTCTGGCACAGTGTGACCGGTTTAGGCTGTGCCTTTAAGAAAAGGACACTTTCTGAGTACTCTGGCTGAATGTTTTGGGATTATAACAGAAAACACACAGGTTGCTCAGGGAGGTGGTGGAAGCCTCATCCCTGGAGGGTTTTACGGCTGGGCTGTATGTAGCTCTGAGCAACCTGCTGTAGTGTGAGGAGTCCCTGCCCATGGCAGGGGGGTTGGAACTGGCTGATCCTTGAGGTCCCTTCCAACCCTAACAATTCCATGACTGTATGATTCTCCTCTTGCAAACTGGTACCAAACTCCTTAATAGTTCATAGGATGGTGAACTGTACAAATAATGAGCGTAGATTGTTCGTTCTTTGCTTGGGCCACATTTTGGAGCCAGGAGGCTCTACATTTCCAACCCTGCTGCAAATCAGGGAACAGGTTTGGCTAAAGCATGGCAAGAAACAATACAACATGTACCACTTCTCTTTTCCCATTAAAAACATTGCTGAAACTGCAGCTACTGGCTGATGTAATGAAAAAGAAAAGGTAAGAAAATAAATAAACATTAAAAAAATGAAACTGCTGTAAGAAAGGACAATGCTGTCCCAAACATATTTTAGAATGTTTATTTGTGCTGATTCCAGGTAAAAGCCTGCCAGCAGAAGTAAACTGACCTCATTCAGATAATACAGGTAGCTGCAAACTTTGGCTGTCCTCTAATTCCCAAACACTTCTCCCTGCATACACTTCCTGTTCCCTGGCTCTTGTCAGCTGGAAAAGTCATTATCTGAACGGGGAGCTTTGCATCTGTCAGCTGGGAAAGTGATTACTCAAATTGATAGCAATAGCAGTTGTTTCAGTTCAAAATGGCTGGTTATGTGCAGGTTTAAAATGCTTTTTAGTGGGGAAAAGTTGTCATTTTGCATTATTATTGTTGTGAACATCAAAGACATAAAAAAATATCAACAGCTCAGTGTCCTGCTGAGACCCAGATAGGAAAACTTCAGAAATAAACTGACCTGATAAAATACATGAGGGGGACTTTTGGAGCTAGTGTTTAAATTTGAACAAGTGCACTAAAACACAGAAATTGTTTATTTATAGCCCTTTAGAATAATAGAATCATAGAATTGTTAGGGTTGGAAGGGACCTCAAGGATCATCTAGTTCCAAGCCCCCTGTCCTGGGCAGGGACACCTCACACTACAGCAGGTTGCTCACAGCCACATGCAGCCTGGCCTTCAAAACCTCCAGGGATGAAGCTTCTACCACCTCCCTGGGCAACCTGTGCCAGAGTCTCACCACCCTCATGGGGAAGAACTTCTTCCTAACATCCTTACTTCCTAACATTCCTTTCTTTCGTCCCTTCTCCTGAAAGTATCTCCATCACTACTTATCCTGAACCGCAAGAGAAAATCAAACACTGGTGGTGCATTCTGGGTACCCACTCCTTGTCCTCTAGATACCTCAAAGGTGACAAGAACTGGGGACAGCTACCTTGTTGTAGAAAGGTACAGGTCAGTCCTCTTATCAAAGAATAATAGAATCATGGAATTAACCAGGTTGGAAAAGACCACAGAGATCATCAAATCCAACCTATTACCTAATACCTAACACCTCATGACAACTAAACCATGGTGCCAAGTGCCACACCCAATCCCAAAGAACAAGAAAATGTGGTTTCAAGTTGTCCCAGGGAAGGTTTATGTTGGATATTGGGGGGGGTGGGGTGTGGGGGTGGGTGGGAATTTTCACCCAAAGGATTGTCAAGCTCTGGAACAGGCTGACCAGGGAAGGTGGAGGCCCCATCCCTGCAGGGGTTGAAAAGCTGTGCAGATGTGGTGCTGAGGCATGTGGTTTAATGGTGAGCTGGCAGTGCTGGGTTAATGATTGGCCTTGATGATCTCTTTCAAGCAAAATGATTCCATGATGTTGAGTGGATTGTGAAATGATATCCTGGCAGAAGGGTAGCCAGCCTCTCCTCCATCACCATCATTTTTTTCAAAGCAAGTGAATTGCCTTTAATTGCTATGAAGGGCATTATAAAGAGTTTTGCTCTTCTTCAAAGTTGGTGTTTAATGCCTCAGACTTTCCTTCCAAAATGTAGGCCAGCTCCAAAATGCTCAAAAGTGTGACTTCACTGAATGCTCTTACCATCCAGATTTAGTTCCCAAATAAGTAGCCTAATTTTCCGTAACACTGTGCAATCAGCAAGTCTCCTTGACCTCACTACGAGTGTCTGCCTTCTCAGCAACTCCCAAAGAGAAAGGCAGCTATTTAGAAGTGAAATGTGCTCAGAGAGCCTCCACTTGCTAAGAGTTTTGAAAGAATGTACTTTAAAAAAAATAAGAAGAAAAAATAATATATATATGCAACTTTCTCTCTCCATGCCTCCTTTAACCAGAAGCTCAACATGAGCCCTCAATGTGCACTTGCAGCCCGGAAAGCCAATCAGATCCTGGGCTGCAGCAAGAGAAGTGTGGCCAGCAGGTCAAGGGAGGTGATTCTCCCCCTCTGCTCAGCTCTGGTGAGACCCCACCTGGAGTACTGCCTCCAGTTCTGGAGGCCCTATTACAAGAGGGATCTGGAGGTGCTGGAGCGTGTCCAGAGAAGGGCCACGAGGATGATCAGAGGGCTGGAGCACCTCTCCTATGAGGACAGACTGAAAGAGTTGGGGCTGTTCAGTCTGGAGAAGAGAAGGCTCCGAGGTGACCTCATTGTGGCCTTCCAGTATCTGAAGGGGGCCTACAAGAAGGCTGGGGAGGGACTTCTCAGGACATCAGTTAGTGATAGGACTAGGGGGAATGGAATGAAGCTGGAGGTGGGGAGATTCAGGCTAGATGTGAGGAGGAAGTTCTTCCCCATGAGAGTGGTGAAGCCCTGGAATGGGTTGTCCAGGGAGGTGGTTAAGGCCCCGTCCCTGGAGGTGTTTAAGCCCAGGCTGGACGAGGCTCTGGCCAGCCTGATCTAGTGTGGGGTGTCCCTGCCCATGGCAGGGAGGTTGGAACTACATGATCCTTGTGTTCCCTTCCAACCCTGACTGATACTATGGTACTATGATACACAGCCAGGATGAATAATTATGTGTTTATCTTCAGATACTTGCATATTGTTTTATTCTGAAAAGATATTAATCTTTTATTTGATTTGAATAACATGAGAAGTTTGAGGTGTCTTGGGCTGGGTAGGAAATACAAGAACTGTTCCCTCCACTGTCCTGTTGTGGACTTGACTTGGAAACTAATTTCTGTGGAAATTTCCATCTCCCTCTTTCATGCAGTTTTGGGAGTTCGAATGATGCTTGGATTGGGGCAACCTGGTTTTGGATTCAAAGGTTGTTTGTCTTAGAACTTCAGATCCTCTGAGTTTTGTCATTTTTGACTCTTCTCTCACACATTTTTTACAACCTCAAATAGCTTGTCAGCAAGTTATTGAATAAACCATTTGTTACTCTGAGACCTGCCCTGTTAACAGCCCTGTTATTTATCCTGTGGAACACCACAAACCCTTACAAGTATTTTATCAAACATGAGGCATCTTGATAAATCTGATGATCTATCTAATCTGTAACCAAAATGAACGGTGCAAAGTCCAGAATATATTCCTGTAATACTTTTTCCAGGCCTGAATTTTAACTCTCCCTGGCAATCTGATGGTGACAAATTTATTTGGCATTTAAACTTTGTGTGCCGTGGTCTTTTGCGTCACTAATACCGGTCAAACTTCATGCTTAATGGGTTCCCTCCTTTCTTTCTGTGGTTCTTGTTAAGGGTCTGTTTCAGGTGTTTTCTTTCCGTTACAACCACAGTGAGTTTTCATTAAAGCAGCACAGAGAAGCCTTGCAAAACTGAGCACGTTTCCCATGGCTTTGGGAATGTCTTGTGCATTTGCCTTGAACCTTGAAGACAGGGGAGGTGAACCTGCACAAGGAGGTTTAGAACAAAGGAGAAGAGGTAATGTGCTAGCAAGTGAAACCCGATTGTAACAGGCAGCCCTGAGGCTGAGAAACATTTTTAAATGCTAAAAGAGGTCCCTCCCCACCTGCATGTTGCTCTGCAACCTCCCAGAGTGTCTTTCTGGAGGCCTCAAAGTGTTCATGGATGAAAAGCTGCGTAATGCCTGGAACAGCTGCGTTTGCTTGCTGGTGTTTGCTCCTCA
This sequence comes from Picus viridis, assembly GCA_033816785.1. NCBI lineage: Eukaryota > Metazoa > Chordata > Aves > Piciformes > Picidae > Picus > Picus viridis. The sequence continues at coordinate 3,817,191 of CM066587.1, read as the reverse complement.
CGTAAATCCCTGCACTCACACATCAAGAGGTGGTGGAGTTCCCTTTATAGCACTTGGCTGAGCAGTTCCCACGTCCTTCCAGGGAGGAATGGGGTCTGTGATGCCCGATGTAGACATGGCCATGGGGACCAGCAGCTGTGCAGCCTCAGAAAGAGCATGGAAAGCTGTGCCTGTAAAACATGGTGGTGCAGACTAAAAGACTGTCTGATCTGATGTCTTCTGGTGATGCTTTTGCATTTCCAGTGTCTTGACTCTTTATTTTACACCCCCTCCCTCCCCCGTGTTTCCAGGTTTTCTCTAGGAAAACCATTCCATGCATACCCCATACCAGCCAGTCATTCCCTTCCAGTTTAGTTCCATTTTTAATTTGATTATCTCAAGAAGCTGGTGTACAATTATAGAATCATAGAATTGGTTTGGTTGGAAAAGACCTCTAAGATCAATCCAGTGCCACCAGGGCCATAAAACCACGTCACCAAAGTGCCATGGCCACATGTTTCTTGAACATCTTTAGGGAAGGTCACTCCACTTGCTGGGCATCCTGTTCCACTGCCTGACCACTCTTTCTGTAAATGTTTTTTTCCTAATATCCAATATAATTTATCCTAATTTTCCTAGCATCCTAATCTCCTTTATCAACCAAATGATAGCACTCCTCTTCAGTTTTGCTTTGATTATTCTCCATTTCTATTTGCATATTACAGGAAGGATCTGGAGGTGCTGGAAGGTGTCCAGAGAAGGGCCACAAAGATGAGCAGAGGGCTGGAGCTGCTCTGCTATGGAAACAGACTGAGGGAGTTGGGGCTGTTCAGTCTGGAGAACAGAAGGCTGTGAGGAGACCTTACTGTGGCCTTCCAGTATCTGAAGGGGGCTACAAGAAAGCTGGAGAGGGACTTTTTAGGGTGTCAGGTAATGATAGGACTAGGGGGAATGGAAAAAAAGATAGAAATGGGGAGATTCAGATTGGATATTAGGAAGAAGTTCTTGCCCATGAGGGTGGTGAGACACTGGCACAGGTTGCCCAGGGAGGTGGTGGAAGCCTCATTCCTGGAGGTTTTGAAGGCCAGGCTGGATGTGGCTGTGAGCAACCTGCTGTAGTGTGAGGTGTCCCTGCCCATGGCAGGTGGTTTGGAACTGGGTGAATGCCTGAGGTCCCTTCCAACCCTGACAATTCTATGATTTTATTATGTTGGTTATTTCCTCATTGCAAGCGTTTTTTTATGTAAATAGAAATGGAGAATTCTGATTTGCCACCAATATATTTTTCTAATGACTCTTCTCTTCTGCAGCCTTACACCTTTCTTATGCTTTACACCCACCAAAGCATTACAGAATGACACCAGGCTCTTATGAAAAGCTGGGGCTGTTTAGTTAGAATAAGAGGAGGCTGAGGGGAGCTCATTGCTCTCTACAACTACCTGAAAGGACATTGTAGAGAGGCGGTTTCTTGATAGAACAAGAAGAAACAGCCTCAAGCTGCAACTCATTAGGTTTAGACTGGACATTAGGAAACATTTTTTTCCCAGCAAGAGTGGTCAGGCATTGGCATGTGCTGCCCAGGGAGGTGGTTGAGTCACCAACCCAGGATGTGTTTAAAGGTGGTTTGGATGTGGTGCCTGGGGATATGGTTTAGGGGTGAACATTGTAGAGTAGAGTTATTGGTTGGACTTAGTGATCCTGAGGGACTTTTCCAACCTGAATGTTCCTGTGATTCTGTGATTCCAGCCAGGACACTTATGGTTGTGTCCATTGTGCACAGATGACAATGATTGCATTGAGAGTGAAAGATGAAAGATCTGTCCAATGAGTTTAAGGTGGAAATGGAGAATACATAGCACCTGAAGCATCATGAAGGACCTGTTTATTTTCTACATAGATCTTGTTGCAGAAACAAGTTTGTTTAATGCATGTGCTACCTGTAAAATAACCTACTCACATGCTGGGTTTGTTTTAAACTCATAGTTCTGTCATGCAAGATTATCTTTCATTGGGCAAAGAGAGATGGGACCCGAGTCACCCATGTTCATCTGATGTGACAGGTGTGCCTCATCCTGTCATCTGTTTAAATCCTCCAGTGGCAGGGAAAGGGAGTGCCTGGAGCCAGGCTTTTAAAGCCCATTTTCATCAAGGCTATGTCAGAGAACAGGAGCCAAGAGTATTTCCTTGTGAGGTGCTCCTAATGTATCAGGAGGTGCTTGAATGTCTCCACGTCACGAGAAGGTGAAGTTGCTCCCTGCAAATAGTTGAAGTACTTTCACCAAGTTCAAAATTGCACTGAAATGGAAACATTTTCAGGTGAAAAGGTGGATAGATTCAGCAGGTGAGATGCAAATTCTTTCTATTTTTCTTGAATGAGTTTTTGTTCTTTGCCTCCACGTGACTGGGGTTGTGTTGTTTGCAAGATGTCAGAAGACAGTAATGGGTATCAATATCCTATCCTGGTTTTTGTTCTCTTTTTCTATATCTCATGTGAATGGTGATCAAATTATTTGATGTAATGAAAATCCTTCCTTTGCTTTGTTGAAACAGTTCTTGCTTTGTTGTTTTGTGGTTCAGTTGAGTGAGGCTCAAGAGATTAAGGTGTTTGGTAATCCCACCAATGCAAATTATTTCTGTCCTGGGATGGAATTTCAGAGATTATTAATTTATTGCTTTGTCATTAAACCAAATGTATTATTCTTATGCACATTAAGCATGTCTCCATTTTAGCCTGGTGAAGAGGAGGCTCAGGGGAGACCTTATTGCTCTCTACAACTACCCGAAAGGAGGTTGTTGCCAGGTGGGAGCTGGTCTCTTCTCCCAGGCAACTTGTGACAGAACAAGAGGACACACTCTCAAGCTGTGTCAGGGGAATTTTAGCCTTGAAGAGGAGAAAGTTCTTCCCAGAAAGAGTAATTTGCCATTGGAATGTGCTGCCCAGGGAAGTGGTGGAGTCACCATCCCTGGAGGTGTTCAAAAGGGGATTGGATGTGACACTTGGAGCCATGGTTTAGTTGTCAGGAGGTGCTGGGTATTAGGCAAATAGGTTGGACTTGATGATCTATGAGGTCTTTTCCAACCTGGTTGATTCTATGGTCCTGTGATTCTATTATTTCAATATTTTAGACTCTCTTTTCTTCTTCTTCTATTTTGTTTGGCATGAAAGTTATTCCTTAATTTAAAAAAAAAATATATAGTCAATTCTATTTAACTTATTTTTAAAAGCTTTGATTCAAGTTTGGAAGTTTTAGTTGACTGTCCTAAAGATTTTGGATATCTGAATATCTACTTATGCTTTGTGCAAACTAATGGCTCATGGTCAGCCATTAATTGGTTAGAAAAATGATGGTTTTGAAGCAATTTGTACTTCCTCTAGGGCTGAAGCCAAAAGAGGGGAAAGTCTAGAGCAATGCACTCGAAGGGTGAGCTTGGAACAATTTGAATTTGTTTTCACACCAACATATGGATGTTAGGAAGAAGTTCTATACAGAGAGAGTGATTGCCCATTGGAATGGGCTGCCCGGGGAGGTGGTGGAGTCACCATCACTGGAGGTGTTCAGGAGGAGACTTGATGGGGCACTTGGTGCCATGGTTTAGTTGTCTAGGTGGGTTGGATTGGTTGATGGGTTGGACACGATGATCTTGAAGGTCTCTTTCAACCTGGTGTATTGTATTATTATTGTATTATTTCCTACCTCATTTCCTAGAGCAGATTGAACCTTTACCCATGAGGTACACTTGAACACTCAGAAAGTGTGAGTTTCCCAGAAGTGGAAATAGTAGCTAGAGGAATCAAAGCCAGCTAAAGTCTCAGTGACAGATCAAATGTAAAGCAATGTCATTTGCCATGCTCAAGGAATAAAGGTATCTAGTAATGTATTAGATGTCCTGAAATGCCTTAAAAACAACAACAAGAACAAAAAAATCAGGGCAGATATAATTGGGAACTTCTGTAATGCATTACATGACACTGAAAACCCAACAAAAAGTATCCAGAAAGATACAAAATAATTGGGAGGCTCTCCTTCTTCCTGTGAAGATCATCAGTACACACTAAGTCTCTTAAAGACCAGTCTTTAAATTATTAAGGCTGCCAGTTTGATGAAACGGTAACAGCTCCATTCAATAATTCATGGCAACAATTCGAGGCAAGGCACACAAAATATTTTTAGCATGTGTCTCAAGATCACTCATACACAGGAATCCACAATATCAAACCAGGCAACATTACACACACAACATTCTTATCTGCTAGGTCTTGTAGAGGGGAATAAACTACTTTTTTTCCTGATGAGAAAATCAAAGTTGTGTGCCATTTCACTGAAGTCAAGTTGACACCTGCAGAGAAGCAAGTCATGACATTTTAGCTGAATGTTGTTGCTTTGGTTGGTTGTGGGGTTTGAGTTTTCTTTTTCCTCCCCCTTCTGTAGTTGTGGTTTGTTTCTTCATTTTTTTTTACCCTGACAGACAAAAGAAACCTAGATAAAAATGTTTAGATGAGGATTTGGCATTTCTTTCTCATAGGTATTTTCCCCCCATTTTCCTTCCCCCCTTTCTTTTAATCTCTAAGTATTTCAAACATGCTGGGCTGTGACAGTTCTATGGAGGAGAAAACCACTTGAACATATCTGTATTAAAACACAATGTCTCTCCTCTTCCATTGTATACACAGAATCCAGGATTAGCCAGGCTGGAAAAGACCTGGTAAAAAGCTCATCCAGTCTACCCTATCAACCAAACACCATCTCATCAACTAAACCATGGCACCAAGTGCCTCATCCAGGCTCTTTTTAAACACCTCCAGTGCTGGTGATTCCATCACCTCCCTGGGCAACACATTCCAAAGGCCAATCTCTCTTGCTGGGAAGAAGTACACCCTCTACCCCTTTGATTTAGGCTGGAGAAGAGGAGGCTCGGGGGGACCTTATTGCTCTCTACAACTACCTGAAGGGAGGTTGCAGCCAGGTGGGGGTTAGTCTCTTCTCCCAGGCACCCAGCACCAGAACAAGAGGACACAGTCTCAAGTTGTGTCAGGGGAGGCTTGGGCTGGATGTTAGGAAGAAATTCTTCATAAAGAGAGTGATTGCCCATTGGGATGTGCTGCCCAGAGAGGTGGTGGAGTCACCATCACTGGAGGTGTTTAGGAGGAGACTTGATGGGGTGCTTGGTTCCATGGTTTAGTTGACTAGATGGTGTTGAATGATGGGTTGGACACAATGATCTCAAAGGTCTTTTCCAACCTGGTTTATTCTAGTCTATTTCTCAGGCATAGACATATGTATCAGGGTGATAAGCTTCAGGTTGCATATTAAGAGATCTATTTTCATGTCATCCTGGCATGACAGAGTTAGTAAGATCCTTAGAAAAGATATGAATTTCAGATCAATAATATTTATAGCTCCATTTATAAAGCAGGAGTCAAAGGCATGTGTAATGCTGAATTTATTAAGGGAACTGACACTGGGGATTTTGTTTACTAGCCTCTAATCCTACCTCTGCTTTCTAACATCCCATTCTCTAACAGCAGCAAATAGAAGTCGCAGGTGCTCATAAATGCAGAAAGACGCATAAGGAAGTGCTTAAATGATGTCTGTTGTGACCTGATATTGCAGTGTGGGGTACCTATCAACAGTGTTTTTCCTGGCTGTATCTTGGTTTTGTTAACTGTGGGTGCCATTAAAGAATATGCTAAACTTATTGTAATGGAATTGAAATACATTTTATTACATCAATATAAGTTCCATTTACTGTGCAATATGACATTGCTTAATAATTTTATATTGCAAGCATAATTATGATACCAAATTAGTAATTTCCACAAAGCACTAGCATTAGACACTCCTATGATATGATGCAGTACATTCCAATTCTCTGTGGTGCCTCAAAATAAATGTTCCTTTTAATGGGGAAAAGGCAGAAATGCAGCAAAAGGAAGCACTCAGGAATATCATAAGGGACAGTTACCTTCCACTAGGGTATGGGGGTCAGGATGGCTGGAGAGCATTGGCCGCAACAACCCCATGCAGTGCTACAGGCTGGAAACAGAATGGCTGAAGAGCAGCCAGGCAGAAAGGGACCTGGAGGTACTGGTTGATTGTAGGCTGAACATGAGCCTGCAGTGTGCCCAGGTGGCCAAGAAGGCCAATGGCATCCTAGCCTGCATCAGGAATTGTGTGGCCAGCAGGAGCAGGGAAGTCATTCTGCCCTGTAATCAGCACTGATTAGGCCACATCTTAAGTGCTATGTCCAGTTCTGGGCTCCTCAGTTTCGGAAAGATGTTGAGTTGCTGGAAGGTGTCCAGAGAAGGGCAACAAAGCTGGGGAGTGGTTTGGAGCACAGCCCTGTGAGGAGAGGCTGAGGAAGCTGGGGTTGCTTAGCCTGGACAGGAAGAGGCTCAGCGGGGACCTTATTGCTCTCTACAATTACCTGAAGGGAGGTTGTAGCCAGGTGGGGTTTGGTCTCTTCTCCCAGGCAACCAGCACCAGAACAAGAGGACATAGTCTCAAGCTGTGCTAGGGGAGGTTTAGGATGGATATTAAGAAGTTCTTTCCAGAAAGAGATTGGCCATTGCAATGTGCTGCCCAGGGAGGTAGTGGAGTCACCATCCCTGGAGGTGTTTAAAAAGATGAGTCAGTTAGTGCCATGGTTTAGTTGAAGAGGTGGTGTTGGGTGATAGGTTGGACTTGATGATCTCTGAGGTCTTTTCCAACCTGGTTAATTTTGTGCTCTATTTTGTATTCCTTATGGATTTTACTTACAAGGTTTATAACTAGACTCCACCACACTGTTGAAGCATCCAGAAAATGACTGAAGTCTAAAAGGTGCAGATTCATAGAATCTTTGGATTGGAAAGGCCCTCAAGAACACTGAGTCCAACCACTAACCCAACACTGCCAAGTCCCCACTAAAACATATCATTAAGCACCACATCTACATGTCTTCTAAACACTTCCAGGTATTGTGGAGCTGTCTTCCTCTTTGGTGATAGTCTCTAAGGTCCCCCAAAATCACTGCCTTCTATTCTGAGCACTCTCCTTAATTAACTAATTCCATTACCAGTAAGGCTGCTCCTGATGGAGTAGGTACTTGGAAGGGTTTAGCTCCAGTTTGGAGTCTGAAAGTGTGAGCTATTGGAGCTGCAGAACATCCTTGCAAGGTGGAAAAAGCAATCAATCTGTGTCCCACTGACATGCAATCCCTTCCAAGGTAAAGCACAGTGGACTTGGCAATACTGAGCCACATTGCTTTTAAGGCAGGAACTGAGGACTTGTATCTAGATGAGCCAGCAGTGTGTACTTGCAGCCCAGAAAGCTAACCGTGCCCTGGGCTGCATCAAGAGAAGCAGAGCCAGCAGGGCGAAGGAGATGATTCTCCCCCTCTACTCCACTCTGGTGAGACCCCACCTGGAGTACTGTGTCCAGCTCTAGAGCCCCTATTACAGGAAGGATCTGGGTGTACTGGAGTGTGTCCAGAGGAGGGTCATGACGATGATCAGAGGGCTGGAGTTGCTCTCCAGTGAGGACAGACTGAAGGAGTTGGGGCTGCTCAGTCTGGAGAAGAGAAGGCTCAGAGGTGACCTCATTGTGTCCTTCCAGTATCTGAAGGGGGCTCCAAGAAAGCTGGGGAGGGATTTTGGAGGGTGTCAGGGAGCGATAGGACTGGGGAGAATGGAATAAAACTAGAAATGGGTAGATTCAGATTGGGTGTTAGGAAGAAGTTCTTCCCCATGAGGGTGGTGAGAGACTGGCACAGGTTGCCCAGGGAGGTGATGGAAGCCTCATCCCTGGAGTTTAAGGCCAGTCTGGATGTGGCTCTGAGCAAGGTGATGCAGTGTGAGATGTCCCTGCCTATGGCAGGGGTTGGAACTGGCTGATCCTTGAGTCCCTTCCAACCCTAACAATCCTATGTTTCTATGATGTAAGTGAAGAATATTTTCTTTCCCCCCACTGTCTCCTTAGCATATTTACACAGAATTTATTTTCTATTCAGGTGCTGAAGACTTCTGCAATGCAAATTTGTTCTAGGGTTTGGCTTTTATCTTCTAAAATAAATGACAGAGTGCTATGAAGATCCAGTAGCATTTTAATAAACCCTTAAAAGTCTGCCTTAAATACCAGTTTCCTATACTAGAAAGCTCATCAATATCTAGACAGCCATGCAAACAGCTAGGAGGCCAGTCCATTAATGAAATGTTAATGACTGAATTAGACCTGTAATAACAGAAGTAGAATGTACTGCTGTGAGTCCATTAACATCAGCAGACCCTGCTGGGAAACAAGTAAACACAACATACAAAGGGAAAACTTGTGCTAATAAACAGTTTTTGTGCAGCAAAGGTGCTCGGGAGCAGGAGTTGTAAATCCCATTCACTGCAGTGCTGGTGTCATTTATTTTGTGCATAGCTCACCCAAGCAGCCTGGCTCCATCTACATCTCACAATGTGGTAGTTTTAGGCTGTGCCTTTAAATTTTTTTCACAGATCTTGAGCAGAAAAGCAGTAAAGTGCAAATAAATCACCACTGGGCATAAAAAGGAGAATAAAGATAATTCTAAGCAATCCCTTTGGAGAGATAGCTACCATAGAACTGGTTGTACCAAAACAATTTTCTGTTCTCTTCTTGCTTCTTTGCTCTGAAGAGATCCTAACTTCCTTCTGCTTGACCTTGGCTGCATTGTCTTGGTACTAACTTCTCTGCTCCTTTCTCTTGTCCCTTCTCTTGTACAGGGGGTAGAGGGAAGGCAGGAGAGGAGAAGCCATTAGTTTCTCCTGGTCTTTGACCAGAGGAGCTCTTGTGCTGTTTATTAATTGTAAATAGCTCTAAATATTGTAAAAGCTGTATGTTTTGTACATACTCATTGCCTTTGGATCAAACTGAAGCAAGCGTGTTTTGATGACAGCAGTGGCTCAAAGGAGACCTTATTGTTGTCCACAACTACCTGACGGGAGGTTGTAGCCAGGTGGGGGTTGGTCTCCTCTCTCAGGCAACCAGCACCAGACCAAGAGGACACAGTCTCAAGCTGTGTCAGGGGAGGTTTAGGCTGGGTGTTAGGAAGAAGCTCTTCCCAGCAAGAGAGATTGGCCATTGGAATGTGCTGCCCAGGGAGGTGGTGGAGTCACCATCCCTGGAGGTGTTTAGGAAGAGACTGATTGGGGTGCTTGGTGCCGTGGTATAGTTGATTAGATGGTGTTGGGTGATACTTGATGATCTCTGGACTCTCTTGGACTTGATGATCTCTGAGGTCTTTTCCAACCTGGTTAATTCTATTCTATTCCATGGCAGATTGTAGTTTTGCTTGTAAATGCAGCTTTCATTCTCTTCCAACTGGGCTGGTCTGGCAAAGTTAATGCTGGGGTGAAATTTCAACCCACCGCACACAATATGATATTGAAATAGGCACGAGAACCTTCCTGTAAAGTCCATGCCCTGGGTAGGAAGTCAAAGCCTGCTGCCAAATACCGTGACAGAAATGCCCATTTCCCTGGCTTGTCAGAGCAAACATTGCTCAACTGAAACTGCAGCCTCCTGCTGCAGCCAGTCCAGGTGGGTAGCAGGGAACAGCAGTTATCACCTGATAGATGGCTGACCCAAGTGAAATGGAATTTATGGTCCCTAACTAAGACCCTCACAGACATCACAGAAACTACCACCCTGGGCACTAATTACAAGTGCTGTTAAAGTTTTATATTGTGCCTTAAAAGTTGATTGTGCTTCTCAAAATGCATTAACCCTAACGAAGGCAATGGGGATAACATTGCCAGCCAGCAGCTTTGTTAGTGACCTTGTAACCCATGGCTTAAGAATTCTTGGCTAGGGGCAGAGAAATTAATGATCTGACTTCTTGAAATGAGAACTTCCATTTCTCAAATATGCAACTCTTATCGACCAAAAAAAAATCCCAAACAACAGCAAACCCCAAAACCAAGTTGGAATAAAAATAACGGCCTTGTCTTCTGGCCTTGGAAGCTCCAGAAATTTCATGTGAGACAAAACCCCAACCCTTTTCCAGCACCTTCCCAATGTGCTGAAGCTGTCTGCCAGCTGAACTGTGACAGCTTTTATCACATTTTTTACCATATGGAGGTTCCACCTCAACATGAGGAGGAACTTCTTCACTGTGAGGGTCACAGAGCAGTGGAACAGGCTCCCCAGAGAAGTCGTGAAGTCTCCTTCTCTGGAGATTTTCAAGGCCCATCTGGATGCATTCCTGTGTGACCTGTGCTAGATTCTGTTGTCTTGCTCTGGCAGGGGGGTTGGACTTGATGATCTTTGGAGTTCCCTTCCAAGCCCTAACATCCTGTTATCTGTGATATTCCATCACGAAGTTTGGAAAAGTCCTCTAAGATCATCAAGTCCAACTGTCAGCCCAACACCACCGTGGCCTGAAGTGCCATGCCTACCCATTTTGTGAACACTTCAAGGGATGGTGACTCCACCACTTCCCAGGCATCCCATTGCACCGGCAAACAAAGTTTTAGGGCATATGTCTTGTACATTATTCACAACTGTGGTCACGATACCAGATCGAACATCCCAACTATGCAATGAAACCGTCCCAGCCCTCCTCCAGAACAGGAGGGCAAAGTCAAGCAGTAATGTCTGACAAGAGAACATCTGTTGGATCAGAGCTGATGGACTAATCATCTCTCTGTAATATTTCCTCAGCTCTTGAGTGCACCTCGAGAATTAAAGAGAAACATTTGGAGAACACATTTTATGTTTGATACTTGCAAAGTGAAGAAGAAAACAGTAACATAACATGAGTTTGTTGTTTGGTGTTTTTTTTTCCCTGTAGTAAATTTACTAGAAAGTTGATACAATTTGCTCAATTTACTGGCATTAGTTGCTCAAAAGCCAAAGATTTTGGTTCTGTGTTGTACAACCAAAAGATAAGGAAAACAAAATTATTTTTGCCTTCCCATTTTTGCTCCCTTTGAGAGAAACTTGGTCCAGATGCAACTGAGGTTCTGGTGGTAGGATTGTGACTGATGGTAGGATCTGGCTGTTTATGATGCAAACGGTCACAGCAAAACAATATAATCTGCTCCTTTCTAATGCCTTTGACAAGTGATGTTTTAGGTATTTCATGAGAACTCCAGGTCATCTAAAGTCATCTCTGAAGCTCTGTGTCATCTACATGGAAACATCTGATGAACCAATGATGTGTTGGAAGAGGAAAGTCTGTTAATAGTTGGTTTTCCAAAGCTCTCAGAATAACAATATACGTGAGAACTTTGTTAATAGTTAGTTTTCCATAAAATAGAACTAACCAGGTTGGAAAAGGCCTTTGAGATCATCAAGTCCAACCTATCACCCAACACCATCTAATCAACTAAACCATGACACCAAGTGCCTCATCCAGTCTCTTCCTAAACACCTCCAGTGATGGTGACTCCACCACCTCCCTGGGCAGCACATTGCAATGGCAAATAACCCTTGTGGGAAGAATTTCTTCCTCATATTCAGCCTAAACCATTTCTGGCACAGCTTGAGACTGTGTCCTCTTGTGCTGGTGCTGGTTGCCTGGGAGAAGAGACCAACCTCCACCTGGCTACAACCTCCTTTCAGGTAGTTGTAGACAGCAACAACGTCTCCCCTGAGCCTCCTCTTCTCCAGGCTAAGCAACCCCAGCTCCCTTAGCTTCTCACCACAGGGCTGTGCTCCAAACTCCTCCCCAGCTTTGTTGCCCTTCTCTGGACATGTTCCAGCAACTCAATATCTTTCCTAAACTGAGGGGCCCAGAACTGGACACAGGACTCAAGGTATGGCCTAACTAGTGCTGAGTACAGGGCAGAATGACCTCCCTGCTCCTGCTGGCTCTCATAATAATAATGTACATGAAAGAACTTTGGTAACAGTTGGTGTTCCAAAGCACTCAGAATAATAATTTATATATATATATATATATAAATGAGAAATTATTCTTCATGTGGGTGCAGGTGATGCTTTGCCTGTAGGAGTGGTCTGTACAAGGAGGAAAAAACTTTTAAGATAAACCAAAGTAGTATTTTACTGTCTTGTTCTCTTTTTCTTGTCACTAAATATTTATCCTAGGAAATCAATATCACTTTTGTTTCATAGCATTTGTGGTTTCAACCTGCTGCGATCAAATGTGCATTTACAACACATGTTAAACTCTTTAGTCCTCAGCTGAGTCACACCATGTTTAAATAATGAAGTCATAGAATGGTTTGGGTTGCAAGGGACCTCCAAAGGTCATCAAGTCCAACCCCTGCAGTCAGTAGGGAAATCCTTCGCTAGGTCAGGTTGCTCAGAGCCTTGCCAAGCCTGACCTTGAGTATCTCCAGGGATGGGGCCCCAACCATCTCTCTGGGCAACCTGTTCCAGTGTTCTACTGCCCTCACGGTACAGAACTTGTTCTTAACACCCTATCTAAATCCACTTTTCTCTAATTTCAAACCATTGCCCCTCATTCTGTCACTGTAAGCCTTTGAAAACAGTCCCTCCACAGCCTTCTTGTAGCCCCCTTCAGGTACTGGAAGGCCACTAATAGGTCACCCCTGAGTCTCCTCCTCACATGAATTTAAAATAATGCAACATGTTGGAAGGAATAAGTGGGGTAATGCTTGTGGGTAATAGAGGTAAATGAATGATTGTTGTATTTTGTCATGTACGCATAATGAAAAACCTGTGATCTTCAGAAGGGCTTTGGGCAAGGTGTCCAGCTGGAACTGAGGGCAGAGGCTCATTGGCCACAGCAACCCCAGGCAGTGCTACAGGCTGGGGTCAGAGTGGCTGGAGAGCGGCCAGGCAGAGAGGGACCTGGGGGTGCTGGTCGATGGTAGGCTGAACATGAGCCTGCAGTGTGCCCAGGCAGCCAAGAAGGCCAATGGCATCCTGGCCTGCATCAGGAACAGTGTGGCCAGCAGGAGCAGGGAGGTCATTCTGCCCCTGTACACTGCACTGGTTAGGCTGCACCTCGAGTACTGTGTCCAGTTCTGGGCCCCTCAGTTTAGGAAGGATGTTAACTTGCTGGAATGGGTCCAGAGAAGGGCAACAAAGTTGGTGAGGGGTTTGGAACACAAGCCCTGTGAGGAGAGGCTGAGGGAGCTGGGGTTGCTTAGCCTGGAGAAGAGGAGACTGAGGGGTGACCTTATTGCTCTCTACAACTACCTGAAGGGAGGTTGTGGACAGGTGGAGGTTGGCCTCTTCTCCCAGGCAACCAGTACCAGAACAAGAGGACACAGTCTCAAGCTGTGCCAGGGGAGGTTTAGGCTGGATGTTAGGAGGAAGTTCTATACAGAGAGAGTGATTGCCCATTGGAATGGGCTGCCCGGGAGGTGGTGGAGTCGCCATCATTGGAGGTGTTCAGGAGGAGACTTGATGGGGCACTTGGTGCCATGGGTTAGTTGTTTAGGTGGGTTGGATTGGTTGATGGGTTGGATGCAATGGTCTTGAAGGTCTCTTCCAACCTGCTTTATTCTATTGTATTGTATTGAAATCTGGGTGTAAGGAAAGGGGGGACAGGACAGAAAAATAAGTTTCTGAAATAGTGGGAGGTGTTTGAGAAGTATTATCTGGAGCAGGAGGAAGAATAAGAAGCTTGAATGTGTTATGGAAAGGCCAGAAGAACATTATAAAAGGGGGGGGGGGGGGGGCTGGGGCTGGGGTAGGGATGGAAAAGGTTGTGAGACCTCCATGGTTTTGCAAAGATGATTATTTCAGTGACTCCGTGTTTCATCCAGAGCAATGCATAAGTGTCAGGGTGATGGCATGAGGGCAGCAATCAGACCTGCAGATGAAAACCTCTTGGATAAGAAGTTTTACTGTTGAGGACAGACAGGAATGATCATAGTGGTGCAGGTGACAGTTCCTGGTGGGCTTCAGGGCTATGAAGCTACCTGGCTCTCTTGCAACATCTCACTCCATTTCTCACCTCTAATGTGGTGTTTAATTTTCTCAGCTCACCTGCAGCTGAGGGGGAACTGATGTTTTTGAAGGAATATAAATTATTACAGCCTGTCTGCCACAAAATTTTGTTAGGGCTTCATTTTTACAGTGTGGATGTAGTGAGGAGCCTCCCAGATAAAGCAGCCTACCCTGAAATCCCTGTAGTTTGATTCCACTAAGTGCCAATAGTTGATTTTTTCCCCCCTACACACACACTTTTTATGAACTTCAGAGGGTAGAAAGCTTCCAGCAGATACATTTGTTTGTCTGAATTTGCTGCCTGGTGTCATGCAGTGAGGTCTGCTGAAGCATTAGCTATCACTTTAAATTCTCCTCACTTTGAGTCATTCCATCCTGTATAGAATCTGAACAGGTTTTTGTGTAATTATTTCTCTCAATAATTACCATTAGACAATTGCTAAGGCTGCCAGGTTTGTTTTTCCTTCCTGCCAGAGACTAGCAGAAATGTATGAGGCATTTGTGTAACTTATGATCTTTGATGCACGTTTAAAATGCATGGAATATTTTTCATTTTCTCTTTGAGGCAATACCTCATCTGGGATCATATCTCACAGTGTAAGGTTACACTGTGTAAATGGATGCCTTGTACTGCAACAGGGTATCATCTACAATGGAAAAGCAAATAAGTGGGGGGGAGAAACCAAACAAAACCAAAAAGCTAAATTTGAAGGAGTTAGAGTGCCAGTGAATATTAATGGCTGCAGATAGAGGCACAGAGCATCTGGACAGCAATGAAAAAAAATGTTTTCTTTATGGTCACTTTTTCCCTCTTCAATAAACTTGATGTGACCATTAAGAGGTTCAGTAAGGCCAAGTGCAAGGTCCTGTACCTGGATTTGGGCAATCTTCCTTATCAACACAGGCTGGGCAATGTTGAGACCAAGAGCAGCCCTGCAGAAAAGGGCTTGGGGAATGTTGGTTGATGAAAAGCCGGACATGATCCAGCAATGTGCACTTGCAGCCCAGAAGGTCAGTGGCATCCTGGGCTGCATCAGAGGAAGTGTGGAAATCAGTTTGAGAGAGGTGATTCTGCTGCTCTGCTCTGGTGAGATTCCACCTGCAGTACTGTGTCCAGCTCTGGAGTCCTCAACACAGGGATACGGATCTGCTGGAGCAGGTCAGGAGGAGGGGCAATGAAAATGTTCAGAAGGCTGGAGCACCTCTGTTGTGAAAACAGGAGACTTAGAGCTGTTCAGCCTGGAGAAAAGAATTTCAGTATCTGAAAGGGTCCTACAAGAAAGCAGGGGAGGGACTGTTTATAAGGTTACATAGCAATAGGATAAGGGGAATAGTTTTTAACTACAACAGGGTAGATTTATATTGGACAGGTTGCTCAGAGGCCCAATCCTTGGGGAGACATCCAAGGTCAAACTTAATAGGGCCCTGAGGAGCCTGACCTTGTTGGGGAAGTCCCTGCCAGCCCAATGCATTCTATGATCATTATAGTGCTTTGTTGTCATCTTCTTGATGAAGACTCTAGAAAATTGGATTTCTGGAACATGTGCTTTACTGGCAGAGAGAGCAAAGTGGATTTTGCAGACACAAGTGTTCCTACTGGATACCTAATGCAAGAAGAAATTTTTTAGCACTGAGTTTTTTGTGCAGGCTTGGGTTTTCCTGAGAGTACATGGGAATAGGTGCAGTAAATTGGAGGACAAGGGTGGTAGACTTACAAGGTGTTGTGGAGAGAGGAAAACTTTCTGCTACTGAACCCAGCCCTGTATAAAAGCAGAAGCTCAACTGGATGCACAGAGGACATGTAGAAATAATGAATGAAGGCTCATTGTTCTAAATGAATTGATGGTGCTATTTAAAAACTGATTTATTGCTTTCAGCTGGCAAGAGTAATTAGAGAATCATGGAATAGAGTCATAGAATTGTTTTGGTTGGAAAACGCCTTTAAGACTGAGTCCAGCCATCAACCCTACACCAAACACCACACTGGCCATGACACCATGTCCCGAAGTGCCATGTGTGCATGGTTTTTGAAGACTTTCAGGGAGAGTGACTCTACCACCTCCCGGGGTAGCCTATTGAAATGTTTGACCACTCTTTGAGGGAAGGAATTTTTCCTGATGTGCAGTCTAAACCTCCCCTGGCACAGCTTGAGGCCTTTTCCTCTTGTCTTATCACTGGATCACTAGGGAGAAAAGACCGAACCCCACCTCATTCCACCGTCCTCTCAGGATGTTGCAGAGAGTGAGAAGGTCTCCCTTGAGCCTCCTTTTCTCCAGTCCAAACAACCCCATTTTCCTCAGCTGTTCCTCATGAGACTTGTGCTCTAGAACCTTCAGCAGCTTCACTGCCTTTCTCTGGATACCTTCCTCACTCAATGTCCTTCTTGGAGTGAGAAAAAAACTTTTAATCTCCCCAGTCATGCTGAATTATCCTTTGAAAAAGGAAATATAGCTAATAAAGGAAAAAAACTTGAAATACTTGGAGTATGTAGGCATGGACAAAAGGCACTCTTTTTCTGAGAGAAATTGTAATTAAGGTTAAAGTTTGCATAATTGCACTAACAATTTATAATTGCACCTAGAACAGGGTGCTTGGAAGAGAGCAGACAGCTCCTCTGTGTTTATAGTGTACCTTAGGCATATGGGAGCTTGGACACTTAACTCTTCTTCTTCTTTGAGTATTTTGACTTGAAGGGATCAAGCAGGCTGAGAATCCAGATGTGTTTGATAACTAATGATCAGCAGAAGATGAGCAACACCATGATTTATTAGAGTAGCTGTTTACCAGGATTCCAAGAAAAGGTAATTGTTCAGGAATTATCTCCACAATTAATTTCACATGTGTGAAGTCCATTAACTCCAACTGCAGGATGTGGGACACGTGTAAGCATTCACAGGAAGGGCTGAGTTTTGAGGTGGGAAAGAGATGGTCCTCTGGTGACAACGCCTGGTTTCAGGAGGCTCTTGGTGCAGGGTGGTTGGGATTATTGCTCTCTCTGTCTTCCTTTACAACCTTAACCAATGGAGTAAAAGGATGGTAGAATGGAAACTCCAGAGATGCTTAAAGTGCTCAGATTACAACAGCGCTAGGTTTTGTAATTAGTAGGATATGTTTTACCACCTCCTTATCATTGCCTCTTAGTCATCCAGAGAGTTTTTTTTATGCTGCTTTCTTTGTTTTCTGACAGTAGAACAGGGATAAGATGTCAGCCTATCGTAGGTAATTTGTATGTATTGGGAGAACTACTACTTGCCCTGTGTACCATGAAATGCTTGCAAATATGATGAGCCAAACCCCCAGTCGTATGTAGCCTCAGCAAGCAGGGTCTATATGCTCTGACTCGTGACGCGATGAAATTTTGAACAGAATTAATCCTTACTCAATCATTCAACAATGAGAAATATTGAGTTGTTTTTCTTAAGGATTAGGAAAATTCTTTTGGAAGGAGAGAAACATTTGTCCCTGCTGGAAGCTCCTTCAGCTGTAATGCATCATTATGCCTGACCAGCCCTAGAAACCTTTGGAAAGACAAAATATGTACAAGCCGGTTGTTAAGCATATGGGATATGTTTTGCCTTGTCACCTGGCAACGACAAGGTTTTGCTAAACAAATTTCACTCATTGCCAAAATTCCAACTTCTTCCTTTTTTTTTTTTTTAAACACGTAAGCTGCTTGCTTTATTTATTTATTTATTCATTTCTCTTTTGTCAAGCATCAGCCCAAGGTACATCTTCCTCACAGGAGCATGTTGTTTCAACCGGTGGCAGAGAGCCAGTGAAGGGCCACGAGGATGAGCAGAGGACCGGAGCTCCTCTCCTATGAGGACAGACTGAGGGAGTTGGGGCTGTTCAGTCTGGAGAAGAGAAAGCTCCAAGGAGACCTTATTGTGGCCTTCCAGTGTCTGAAGGGGCCTACAAGAAAGCTGGAGAGGGACTTTTGAGGGTGTCAGGTAGTGATAGCACTAGGGGGAATGGAAAACAAATAGAACTAGGTAGATTGAGATTGGACGTTAGGAAGAAGTTCTTCCCCATGAGGGTGGTGAGACTCTGGCACAGGTTGCCCAGGGAGGTGGTGGAAGCCTCATTCCTGGAGGTTTTTAAAGCCAGGCTGGATGTGTTTCTGAGCAACCTGATGTAGTGTGAGATGTCCCTGCCTATGGCAGGGGAGTTGGAACTGGCTGATCCTTGAGGTCCCTTCCAACCCTGACCCTATGATTCTATGAAATCACTTTGAGCAATGAGATTTGCTCAGTCTTAAGTGACAGCACTGAGACTGTAGGAAAAGGCAGACAATATTCTGTCTGTAGAACTTAACTCATAATCCATCCTACACACATGTTTTAAAGTGAATAAACCAACCCAAAAAAATCCTTTATTGACCTAAATTCAGCTAATGAGCATAAAAGTAAAAGAAATCAGTCCTGTTCAGGATAACCTTTTTAAATATATATGACTTTTATGCTTTGTTTAGGAGGAATATGTTTGTAACGTCTGGTGGAAGAGAAGTGAACGTCAACAATGTTTTTTTTCCCCTTCCTTTCATGTTGCAAAGCATTTAGCATAGAAGTGATCAAACCATTGTCCGCCTTGTCTCCAAGTGTTTACATGAAGTGTGTGGGGGGATATCTCTGAGATGTCATTTCAGAAGATTGAATTAAAGGTTTTAAGGAGAATGCTTCAAACGGCAGTGGAAAAGCTACAGTGCTACACTCTGGCAAACTTTAATAACCTCATCCATTTGGTTACCTCCTTTATCTGCCACTTCTGTTTTCTATACATCTGCTGCCATCTGATTACCTATGTATTTATCTTCTCCCACCAGTCCCTTCCTCCCCTGTGCATGGTCATGTCAGTGCTGATCCAAGGCAGCGCTGATGGCATCACAGTTCATTAACGTGTGGAAGGTGACTGGGATTTGGGCACACAATGGGCTGTGACACCTCTGAGCCAGGGAGGTAACTGCTTATAAATGACGACCCTCCCGTAATGAGACACGAGTTTGGGAGTCAGCAATGATGAGTAGATCTCTTAGTGTTATCCTTGATGGGAGGAGAAAGAAAAAGAGGTGACACCCAGGAAATAAAGATGGATGATTTCCAGCTGATTCACACAGGGTTTTACTGGTTCCGTGCTACCAGCGCTGACATCAAGCTGCTAGAACTGCTGGGTTGCCGCTGGATGTGCACACCGCGGCACGGCCACGAGCACAGGAGTGCCATGTAATGGCACTGTGCTCTGAGGGAAAGTGCTTAGGGTTTTAATCACCTTCGTGGTGAGCTTAAAAAGTGCTTTTGTTTCTTGTGCCACAAAGAGAGCAGAAACAAATCAAGGGCTTTAAAATCATGAAGCCACGTTCGCCTCCTAGCCGAAAGCAGCAGCCCTTTGTAATAACCCAGTAGGTCTTGAAGAGATCTGTGCTCTTTTTATTATTTTTTTTCAAAGACAAACATCAAATAGAAGGAAAAAGGTTATGTCACCTTCACCCTCGCAGTACTGTCATTTATATGCTATCAGCTCATTAAATTCACATTAAGATACTCCATGGGACTTTAGGAGCTATTAGTGCACCTAAAATGGCATAACAAAATCTCAGTTCACTTTAAGAGAGATGGCATTGCGACATTTTGTATTTCATCACTGAATTATTATAGTCTCAGATGCATTCTGCTGTGATGGTAATGGAAGGAGGAATACTAGAGAGGAAAGCTGTCCATTTGTTTATCCCCAGGGAGAGAAAAAAAGAAAGTTTGATAAAAAAACTAGAGTGAAAGTAAAGCATTAACAGTTTAACCCCTGTAGCAGTGCTGCAGAGCACACAGGATTTTTATGGTCTGCTTTTCAGGGTGTTTAAAAAGTTTACTGAAACGTAGAAAAGGAAAATAAAGAAAGAAAAAAGGAAAAGAAAAGAAAACTTTGGATGTGGGGAGTTGCTTCAGGCAAGGGAAGGTGCAGCAAATGTAGTGCATCTCAGCCTTTATAGGGTGAAGTCTCTCATGACAGCCACAAAATAACTTCCTTCATATAAATTCTCATGGAAAAAAAAATCAGTTATTGTGATTAAATTTGATGTTCTTACTAATTTGTTGTTTGTTTTCCCCCCTTGGCTTCCACACATAAGCTTGCTGCTTTAGGTAAATCTGCAACCTTGTATTTATAAATCCCACGTGGGGTAATTGCTTGGGCACCATGCTTAGGAAAGAATAAGGCAAACTGAAGCCATACTGAGTTATCATTAAAGAAATAATATCCATATACAGGAATGATAAAAAGCTCTATATTGCCTAATAAAAAAAGGCACATTGCAGCTCTGAATTAATAAAGCATATATATTTATGGGTTTGGCTCTGGAAAGAGAGTTTGCTTTGAGGGTGTTTTTATTATACTGTGCATCTTTGTAGCTGCAACTGTACATTAAATACATACAGTCACACCTTGAAAACTGGGTTCAGTTTGGGGCCCTTCAAGAAGGATGTTGAGGTGCTGGTGTGTGTCCAAACCCCACAAGCTGACAAATGTCCTAGGACTTTAACAGTTTGGAGATATTCTATTACAGAGCTTGTATTAACATGTTGGCATGAGGGCAACAAAGCTGGTTCAGCCTGGAGAAAAGGAGGCTGATATGACAACACAAATACAACCTAAGCTTTCAAAATACCTCTTAATATCACCTGATACATAGGTCTTTGGTGGAGCAGTAGTGAATTTCTCAAGTGGAGAGGAAGCTTAAAGTCATAGGAAGAGTCACTGCAAAGAAAGCTTGAGTTTTTCATAATAGTGATGTGCTTAGCCTGGAGAAGAGGAGACTCAGGGGTGACCTTATTGCTCTCTATAACTACCTGAAGGGAGGTTGTAGCCAGGCAGAGGTTGGTCTCTTCTCCCAGGCAGCCAGTACCAGAACAAGAGGACACAGTCTCAGGCTGCGCCAGGGCAGGTTTAGGCTGGATGTTAGGAAGAAGTTCTATACAGAGAGAGTGATTGCCCATTGGAATGGGCTGCCCAGGGAGGTGGTGGAGTCACCTTCATTGGAGGTGTTCAGGAGGAGACTTGATGGGGTGCTTGGTGCCATGGTTTAGTTGTTTAGGTGGGTTGGATGGGTTGATGGGTTGGACGCAATGATCTTCAAGGTCTCTTTCAACCTGCTGTATTGTATTATTGTATTATTATTATTGTGAGACCTGACTGCATTCTACAATTCCCTGAAAGGGGGTTGGAGCCAGTTGGGGGTCGGTCTCTTCTCCTAAAGAACAAATAGGATGAAACGAAATAGCCTCAAGTTGCACCAGGAGAGGTTTAGGTTGGAGGCGAGGAACAATTTCTTCCCTGAAAAAGCTGGCAAGCCCTGGACCAGACTGCCAGGGCAGTGGTGGATTCCCCATTCCTGCAGGGATTTAAAAGACTTGTAGATGTGGTTCTGAGGAACAGGGCTTAGTGGTGATTCTGTAGTGCTGGCTTTGTAGTTAGACTTGACCTAGAAAGTCTCTTCTGAGCAAAACAATTCTGTGCATCTATATGGTAAGTACTGGAGGGTAGAGAATCAGTTAAATTCAGTTGTTAATTTGATGCAATATTAAGGTAGTTTTCCTATAAATGTGCATGATTGGGTTGAAGTAGGTTCAGTCACTTGATGCAGTATTTCTTTCTTAATATCTGCTTAGAGTTATTTAGCAAACACAGTAATTCCTTACAAGTGCTTCCTTCCCTCTCCAATCAACACAAAAATGCCACGACTCAAGGGCTTAACCTCACATGCAATAAAATGCCATCAGAACAAAAAGACAATTTGTGAGTCCAAACCATTTTAGAGCCTTCAAATGCAAACATGCACAGGGAGTGAAATTCATTCCTGTGCAGTGAGCCAGGACAAACACAACTTAAGCTTTCAAAATACCTCTTAATATCACCTGATACATAGGTCTTTGGTGGAGCAGTAGTGAATTTCTCAAGTGGAGAGGAAGCTTAAAGTCATAGGAAGAGTCACTGCAAAGAAAGCTCGAGGTTTTCATAATAGAGGGAAGTAGCAGCACAGGGAATAATCACTTAATAAATGCACACTGAGCACCTGCTAAATTTAATGCAGCGTTTTACTACATTCAGTGCTTCATAATCTCTTTAGCACAGGGATTCTGCTGCTTATTAGATAGTTCACCTGTTGAAAAGCACGACAGACACCAGTTTTATCATCAGTAAACCTCTCTTGAATGGTGACTCTGAAGGCTAAAACCTGGCTGTACAGTGCATGCAGCTTTCTCACAGACAAAGAGAGATGTGTTGCACTTAAAACCTTGTCTGTTTCCATGGCCATGGTCTGCCCTTTCCTCATGGTGTGGAATGCTGCTGTGGGTTCTGGGTGGCTTGGGACAGAGCATGGCTCATTCCCATTCACTCTTATAGTAGAACATTTTGGCCAATCTGGGGCAGGTTTTTCAAATGTCTAATGAAGATTAAGAGTGATGGTCTTATTTTTAAAGAGCATTAAGTTGTAACCTATGAAGCCATGAGAATCAGTTGCACATAAATGTGAGAACTGAGCATTTAGCATGAGGCAAAAATCAGCAGTGTCTTGCAGTTCAGTTGGGGAAGACATTGGTGCAGGGGATACCCTGGGAGAAGATGTTGGGACAATCCTTGATACCAATACTGGCTAGGAGATGATAGCAGTGAGAGCAGCCCTGCCAAGAAGGACTTGGGGGTGCTGGTGGATGAAAAGCTGGACGTGAGCCAGCAATGTGTGCTCACAGCCCAGAACCTTCTGTGTCCTGGGCTGCGTTCCTAGTAGCCTGGGCAGAAGGTGGAGGGAGGGGATTCTGCCCCTCTACTCTGCTCTGCTGAGACCCTACCTGTAGTTCTGTGTCCAACTGTGGAGTCCTCAGCACGGGAGAGACATGGACCTGTTGGAGCAGAGCCAGAAAAGTCCTTAAGAGTGATGTGAGTGCTGGTGAGAGCATTGGAGATGCTCAGCCTGGAGAAGAGAAGGCTATGGAGAGACCTTAAAAAGGGCTTGTAAGAGAGATTAGGACAACCTTTTTAAGAAGATTTGTTGTGATGAGAGAGAGGTAATGATTTTAAACTAAAAGAGGGCAGATTTAGATTAGATGGAAGAAAAAACAAGCAAACAAATACAGTGAGGATGGTGAAACACCAGAGAGGTGGTAGATCCTCCATTCTGGGAACCATTCCAGGTCAGGATGGATGGGGCACTGAGCAACCTGAGCTAGTTGAAGATAATCCCTGCACAGTGGCAGGCAGGTTGGATTAAAAACAGATCCCTTCCGACTCAAACCAGTCTGTGATTCTGTCAAAGCCAAAGAATACTCTGTGGCCAGTGCTGGTGAAGTTGGCTGCAATTGTATATCTCTTTAGTGCTCTGTTCAAACCTCAAGATGTAGATTTGTTGGGTTAGCTGGAGAAAAAGAGAACTTTGTCTTGTTCATTTGTTTCTAAAGGAAACCAGCCCCCATTTGAAGAAGCAAGTTTGTGCTCACCATATTACCAGCGACCCAGTGACGTATTTTGGGGGTGTCAGTAATTTACTGTGCCTAAGAGCACAGTTCATGCTTTTAGCCAAGTGAAATCTCCATTGCTAGAAATGAACTGAAGCCTTCAGACTGTGGCTGGTTCAATCCAAGCACAACAACGGTGCAGTTGCACCCAGGTTACAAATTTCAGGCTCTTAAACAAGCTCATGCCTCCGACCAGTGTGGGATGGATTTATGGGCATTCACCAAAGGAAAAAACAAAAATAGTAATAAAATAATCACCTAAGTAGAAATAGAATTTCATGAATCAATTAAAAATTTAGGTGAAATTTAATTATGATAGATTTAGACAATTTATTTAGAGAGGCTTCTTTAGATAGAAGTAGCTGGTATTGCCCTTGTGTAGAAGCCAATCTTGCTGTCAATGGATAAATTAAAGCTTATGTTCAGGTGCTAGCTGAGACGTAGGGTTGCTTCTGATCCACACAGCTTGAATTCCAGACTAGGTTTTCCTCTAAAAGTGTGCATCTTTGCAGGGCATGTCTTGCAGCAAAGGAGCTCCAACACAGCAGCTTCAGAGCAGAAAAGCCTCCAGTACTGTTGGAAGGAGGGATTGAGAGAAATCTTTATTGTGTTTGCTTCCCATCTGCAACCCAGCAGAGCAGTCAGGTTAGTGAGGATCATGTTTGGTCCAGAGTTTATCAGAGCTGACTAATTCTATCTTTCAAAGTGAATACCAAGGAAAGATAGACCCACTCCTACTCCAGGCTTAGAGTACATGGTTGGGTGCTGTGGGTGAGGGTGTGAGGGGGATGCTTTGCTTTCTTTGCCTTCCCAAAGCAAACATGAGTCAGTTTTTATTCTCTGTTACAGTCTGCATGTGCAAGATAGAAATAAAACAAGGCTCAACATCATTACTGTCCACTGGAGAGGCTGATTTTACACTGAAAGCACCAAGAAACATTTTAGTGAGCTTGCCAAAAGATCCAGTGGCTCTGATATTTAAAAGCATTCAGGGATGTCTAACTCACAATCTTTTCATCAGCTCCAAATAACTCATCTTATTTGTTTACTGTAAGTTTATTATGAAGTAGCTTTTATCTCATATCTTGTCTGTATTTGTTTTATAAGGTGAAGCAGAGTCTATCCTTGTAGAGACACCTAAACCAGAAATCTCCTTAAGCTAGTAAAGAGCTTAATTTTGCACTTTAGTTTTTTTTGTCACACCTCCTGACATATAGTAGATAATCATTGTTGCCACTAATGGCTTGTCCACAGTGCTAATCCTTTCACTGGTATTAACTGCAGCAGCTCAAAGTAAATATTGCTTTTGTTATAGACCTTCCTAGGGTTCAGTATCTCAGCATTAAGCAGTGTGTCAAGAAAATAAACAGGGGATGCTTTCTCTGTGAGTTGTTCTTTACAGCTGTGCTAGACCTGCCTGGCTGTGTGACATTTCCAGGAGGGCTCAGTGGTACCAACCACCCTCCTGGAAGCTTGTTGACCAAAAGTTAAAGGGGGACTCGACTGGGCTGCTTTACAGAATCCACCCCATCATCCACCTTCCAGAAGCCTTTAATTTCCTTGCTACCAGTAAGAGGGGGCCAGGAGCAGAATAAATCAAGTGCTGAATAAATTTGCTCTTTTAAAGCAAACTCTCTTTTGAAGGAGTTGATGGGCTGCAGCAATAGTGCAGGGTAATATTGTTTTAAGTACCCACGATGCTGACTTTGGCACCAACGCTCTGCTGCAGCGTGTAGGAAAGCTCACGACCTGCCTTCCTCTTGTGGCTACACACAAGGTACTATAGCAATAAGAAAATTATTTGCGTTATCTCAGTCAATTAAGGAGTGTGTTTTGAAATAATGAGGTGAAGCCCGGAGCTATAAAGTGTGGTCCACGGCCAAGTCAGAGAGGAAAACCCCAAACAACAAAAAGCCACACAGAAAATGAAGAGGGAGGGAATGCTTCTACTAACCTGAAGGATGAACAGCAACTTGAATGCTTAGTTTAACGTGTAAGTAGTAATATACAGTGAAATGTAGAGGGAAAAATAAAAAGGTGACCAGATCTTATCGCTGTCTACAACTACCTGAAGGGAGGTTGTAGACAGGTGGGAGCTGGTCTCTTCTCCCAAGCAACCGGCAACAGAACAAGAGGACACAGTCTCAAGCTCTGCCAGGGGAAGTTTAGGCTCAAGCTGAGGAGAAAGTTCTTCCCAGAAAGAGTAATTGGCCATTGGAATGGGCTGCCCGGGGAGGTGGTGGAGTCACTGTCACTGGACGTGTTCAAAAAGGATTGGATATGGCACTTGGAGCCATGGTTTAGTTGTCATGAGGTGTTAGATATTAGGTAATAGGTTGGACTTGATGATCTCTGAGGTCTTTTCCAACCTGGTTGATTCTATGAGCTAATAGAGGACTTCTTTCCTCACAGAAAGAGTTAGCTGTTGGAATGTGCTACCCAGGGATGTGGTGGAGTCACCATCCCTCGAGGTGTTCAAGAGGGGATTGGACGTGGCACTTGGTGCCATGGTTTAGTAGTCATGAGGTCTTGGGTGACAGGTTGGACTTGATGATCTTTGAGGTCTTTTCCAACCTTATTGATTCTACGACGATTCTGTGATTTCCTAACCAGAGCTAATAGAGGACTCCAAGTGTGCTTGCTAAATCACAGCAGGAAAAAAATATAATTATATATATTCATGTGTGTGTGGTTGTGTTTTTGTTTGTTTTCTGGGGGGAAGAATAAATAGGAAAGGTCACAACATGTTTCTAACTTATCTGGACATGGCTAGAGGGAAATGCTGTGCAGCAGAGCTCTCCCAGGGACTCCAGGCTTTGGTTCAAAGCAGTAATTGTAAGCGATCAGTCAGTGCCCTGCTTCAGTCTTGTGCGCTTGTCTGAGCCAGTTGATCCCAGACACTGGGAGTCCTTGAGGAATAGCTGGCATCAGTGGTGAGATATAGCACTGGGTTGCACCCAAATCCCTGACTGGATCCACCACCACCAAGGCACAGGAAAAGAAAAAAGTTGTCTGATGCATTTTGCAGTGTTTCTGCTCTGGCTGAGCGTGGCTTCTGAGATGGTGCATTCATGTCATTCATGTCATGGCATTTTGATTGCTGGCATTTAGCATAATGGCAGGGACTACTGCTAGGGGTTTGACTCTGTGTTTGAGTTACTGTGGTTTGACAAATTAGGAGGCATCAGCTGAGCCCCAGAAACCAATTTGGTGCACCCTCATAGCCTGTGGCAACTGGAAGGTAAAATACATTATCTTCAACTTGAAAGAAGTCAAGTCTAATCTAGCTTGTTTTGTCCTCTTTTGAGATGGACCAAGAACATGCACATTGGGCAAAGCACTTCAGCAGATACTTAATGATTTTGAAACTTGTCTGTCTCGTGAGTCTCAGCTCTAGGTCCATAAATTTGCCTGCACAGTGTCTGTGCTTCCTGGAGGTTCTAAATAACCAAAGTCAAACTGGTATAGATGGCTGCAGGGTGTCTTCTGTGGGACTGACATGCCAAGGAAAGGGCCATTGGGAGGGGCAGTGTAAGGAAATGAGGGTAAATAAACCAGACCAAGTTAATGCCAACAGGAATGCCACAGCATAGAACCACAATATTATTTTGGCTGGAAAAGTCACCTAAGATCAGAGTCCAATGTTGACCTCACACCAACATGGCTATTAAACTGTGACCCAAAGTGTTCTTCTATGTGTTTTTGAACACCTTCAGGGTGGTGTCTCTGTCACCTCCAATGCATGGCCACTCTTTCAGTTAAAAAAGTTTTCCTAATGTACACTCTAAAACTCCCCTGACACAATTTCAGGCCATCTCTCTCTTTTTATCCCTTGACACTAGGGAGAAGACACCAACACCCACCATGCTCCAACCTTTCAGGGAGTTGTAGCGGGTCAGAAGGTCTCTCACCACCCTTCTCTTCCCCAGATTAAACAATCCGCATTCCCTCAGCAACTCCTCATAAGCTTTGTTCTTCAGACTCTTCACCAGATTTGTTGCCCTAATACCAGTACATTGATGCCATATCTGCAATCCTGCATCTCCAAAGAATTAGGAAGTTTCTCAACTTGTAGGCAGGTCCAGGTTAAGTTAGAACAGAATAGAATTAACCAGGTTGGAAAAGACCATTGAGATCATCAAGTCCAACCTATCACCCAACACCATCTCATCAACTCAACCATGGCACCAAGTGCCTCATTCAGTCTCTTCTTAAAAACTTCCAGTGATGGTGACTCCACCACCTCCCTGGGCAGCACATTCCAATGGCCAATCACTCTTGCTGGGAAGAACTTCTTCCTAACATCCAGCCTAAACCTCCCCTGGCACAGCTTGAGACTGTGTCCTCTTGTTCTGGTGCTGATTGCCTGGGAGAAGAGACTAACCCCCACCTGGCTACAACCTCCTTCAGGCAGTTGTAGGGAGCAAAAAGGTCTCCCCTGAGCCTCCACTTCTCCAGGCTAAGCAACCCCAGCTCCCTCAGCCTCTCCTCACAGGGCTGTGCCCCAAACCCCTCCCCATCTTTGTTGCCCTTCTCTGGACACATTCCAGCAACTCAATATCTTTCCTAAACTGAGGGGCCCAGTTCTTACTACTTTTTTGTCTGCCCCCCATTTGCTAAAACATGTCAGAGCAAGCCTAGTGTAGGTAGAAATTGGCAAAGATATTTGTTAAAGTTGGAAGTGACTCTTTCTGAGTATGGATTCCTACTCTATTTGCCTGGATTCCTACTCTGGTTGCCTGCTTTCCAAAGGAGGTGGCATGTGATGTGCCACGCATGTTGCGGTGCTCTCAGACATGCTGTTAATGTTGTGGGGGACAGATAAAGCAGACATCAGGGATGATTTTAGCTTTGTGTCTCTGTCTCACTTTGTTATGAAGTGTCATATCTAACCCAGACACCCTTCAGGAAATAATCATTTGAGCACTCAAGTTGCTAAATCCGTGATAACTTGATAGTGTTTGTGGTGGCTGCTGCGTTGAGAAGGGTTGCACTGGAAGAATCATAGTATTGTTAGGGTTGGAAGGGACCCCAAAGATTGTCTAATTCCAAGCCCCCTGCCATGGGCAGGGACACCTCACACTACAGCAGGTTGCTCACAGCCACATCCAGACTGGCCTTCAAAACCTCCAGGGATGAGGCTTCCACCAACCTCCCTGGGCATCCTCTGCCAGTGTCTCACCACCCTCATGGGGAAGAACTTTTCCTAATATCCAATCTGAATCTACCCATTTCTATTTTTTTTCCATTCCCCCGAGTCCTGACACCCTATAAAGTCCCTCCCCAGCTTTCTCGTAGGCCCCCTTTTGATACTGGAAGGCCACAATAAATTCTCCTTGGAGCCTTCTCTTCTCCAGACTGAACAGCCCCATCTCCCTCAGTATATACTCATAGCAGAGAAGTTCCAGCCCTCTGATCATCCTTGTTGCCCTGCTCTGGACACCTTCCAGCACCTCCAGATCCTTCCTGTAATAGGAGCTCCAGAACTGGACACAGTACTCCAGGTGGGGTCTCACCAGAGCAGAGTAGCGGGGGACAATCATCTCCCTTGCCCTGCTGGCTCTGCTTCTCTTGATGCAGCCCAGGCGCTGGTTGGCACTCTGGGCTGCAAATGCACGCTGCTGGCTCATGTTTTGCTTCTCATCCATGGGAACCCCCAAGTCCTTTTCTTCAGGGCTGCTCTCAAGTCAGTCCCTGTCCAGCCTATATCGGTGCCTGGGATTGCCCCGACCCAGATGCAGGACCTTGCACTTGGTCTTCTTGAACCTCCTGAGGTTATCATGGGCCCCGTTCTGCAGGCTGTCGAGGTCCCTAATGGCATCCCTTCCTTCCAGCACATCTGCTGCCCCACACAGCTTGGTGTGATCAGCAAACACAGTGGTGTTTATGTGTGTGTTAGGGGGACAGACAATGTTAATTTGGAGGATGAAAATGCCTTTTTAAAAAGCAAATGGATAAAAGTGTTCTTTTCCCCTCACATTCTTTTCACCCTTCATGCCTCCTCTTGAAGATGTGGAGTCTCACACCGCATAGCTCAACTATCTGTTCCTGTAGGCCATCATATGAGTTTTCCTAATGACTATTGACAACTCATCTGACATGCAGCAGTTTATTTTCTTGGGGCCCTAAAATGTTTCCTTCTAACCTAAATTCTTGGCTACAATACATGGGCAGCTGGAGGGTGTGTAACGTGATGGTCTGGGATCTCTAGGAGATTAGAAAAAGATACGAACTTTACTTCTGCCCTTAACCTCTGAAATTCTAAACATGGACTGAGGGGGTATAAGTGGGAGGCTGGCCACTTGGACGAAGGTCTTCTGTAAAAACACGTTACAGGTAGTAGGAAAAAAAAAATCATTCTCAGAAGAGGTTAAAATGCAGTCACAACTGAAACAGTGACAAAGTAGAATAGAACAGAATTAACTAGGTTGGCAAGGACCTTCGAGTCCAACCTATCACCCAACATCATTTAATCAACTAAACCATGGCACCAACTGCCTCATCCAGTCTCCTCTTAAACACCTCCAGTGATGGTGACTCCACCACCTCCCTGGGCAGCACGTTCCAATGGCCAATCTCTCTTGCTGGGAAGAATTTCTTCCTGACATCCAGCTTAAACCTCCCCTGGCACAGCTTGAGACTGTGTCCTCTTGTTCTGTCACAGGTTGCCTGGGAGAACAGACCAATCCCCACCTAGATACAGCTTCCCTGTAGAGAGCAATCAGGTCTCCCCTCAACCTCTTCTTCTCCAGGTTAAGCCAGCCCAGCTCCCTCAGCCTCTCCTCACAGGGCTGTGCTCCCAGCCCCTCCCCAGCTCTGCTGCCCTTCTCTGGACATGTTTCACCAACTCAACATCTTTCCTAAACTGAGGGGCCCAGAATTGGACAGAGCCCTCAAGGTGTGGTCTGACCAGTGCTGAGCCCAAAATGCAGCAGAATTCATACATATGGTAGGATTGATATGCTGGAGCACACAACAAAATAAATGGCTTGAAAAAGTAAAAAGTTGCTGCCGTCCTGACCTGAAGAGTTTTCAGAGCCAATGTGAAGCAGCTCCTCAATTGTAATCCTTATGCAGGGTAACAGTAAAAAATAAAGGGCAGTACAAATCAAGAAAATAATTGGAAATAAAATAAAATTGAGAAAAGCATGTTACAAATTGATAGGAATTAAAAGTTGACCAGAGTAGCCATGGATTAGAGAGAGGTTTCAGGTCTTGCTGGTTGCAGTCTGTGCTTGCTGAGACTTCAAACCAGCTATGTTTATCCGTAATAAAATGAGCCCTGGTCCATGATTACTTGTCTAAACATTTAGTAAGCTATAAAGAGTGAAAACCTTCTGTCCTTACTTTGTTCTAAATGCCAATAGGATATTGCATGAAGTCACAGCAATGAGATATGGCCCAGAGTGATCTTTATAGTATGGTATTTTTGAGATGTTGTTTTCTCAGCTAGGATACTTGTAGGTGAAGTGGATGAAAAAGATGGCTTAGGAAATGTTAATCAAAACTCTCATGTCCATACAGTGGATAAACATATTTATTGCATTTTTAACTGTACCTGTAAATGTTTATTTCCTTTTAAGTAAAGGGTAATGACCCATTGTTTACCTGGCAGAGACGAGTGGGGTCTGCTCTTAGCTCAAACCTGGTAAAAGAAAAACTGAGTGGTGAATCCAGGATGAAGGGATACTTAAAGCTTCTGTCTAGCCCAGGGTCCTGTACACTGTACTCTCTACTCTTATAAACATCTGCATAAGATAATGTATGAACCTGCTAGCTGGTTAAATGAGAGAGAATCACAGAATCAGCCAGGTAGGAAAAGACCTGAGATCATCAAGTCCAACCTATTACCTAGTGCCTAACACCTCCTGACAACTAAACCGTGGTTTCAAGTGCCACATCCATTCCTTTTTTGAACACCTTCAGGGACAGTGACTCCACCACCTCCCTGGGCAGCATGTTCCAATGGTCAATTACTCTTTCTGGGAAGAACTTTCTCTTCATCTCAAGCCTAAGCTTCTCCTGGCACAGCTTGAGACTGTGTCTTCTTGTTCTGTCACAGGTTGCCTGGGGGAATAGATCAACCCCCACCTGGCTACAACCTCTTTTCAGGTAGTTGTAATAAGCAATAAGGTCTGCCCTGAATGTACTAATAATACTACTAATAATGTATTAATCTGGTAACTGATTAAATAATATAATGGGCTGGGTTGGAAAGGACTTTAAATATCATATTGCTCCAACCCTCCTGCCATAGACAGGGACACCTTCCACCAGCCCAGGTTGCTCAAGGCCTCATCCGACCTGGCCTTGAACAGCTCCAAGGAGGGGGCATCCACAACCTCCCTGGACACCCTCACTGTAAAGAATTTCTTCCTAATATCCAGTGTAAATCTCCTCTTCTCAAGCTTAAATCCATTCCATCTCATCTTATCACAACATGCCTTTGTAGAAAGTCTCTTCCCAGCTTTCTTGTAGGATCCCCTTTGGATACTGGAAGTATGAGCACCACCCATTAACTAAAGTGTTTGCTTTGCAGTGAGGCAACCAGCTGTCCACCTAAAGCCCTGCTAGGTGAAATGATCTGGGACAAGTTAGGTCACCCTGCCTGTATCCCATTTTACCCATAAAGTAGGGATAATTAGCTATGGTCTGTTCTCTTCTATGAAGTCTCAAGGCTTGCTGGTGAGCTAGATATTCTTGTTTTATAGGAAATCAGACAGATCTATAACTCCACTTTGTACGAGAGAAAAACATGTAGCAGAGAAAATAATCAGTGATGTGCACCAATAATTACTCATAAATACTTCTTCTGTTGTTGTTTTGACTGGCTGTAATGGACAGGAACACTTCACTGCTCTCTTAGAACTTCCCAGTGTTCTGGCTTTAGTTATACTGCAGACTTCCCTTCACCTCCGTAAATCAAGATCCATATCAGACAAAACCTGCTGCCTGGTCTTACCATCCAGCAATGTTTGCTTGATGAGAACTTTGACTCTCACAAGTAACAAGAGAAACTGTTCCTGAGCACATTCTTCGGTAGAAGTGCCTCGAGAGCATCCAGCAGCTCCTCATCCTGACTGCAAGGTCTGAACTGAGTCTGCCTGTGCACTGACCTTGACTTTGCCCTTCTTCCAAGTGTATGTATTGCTTGATATCAACAATCTAAACAGAACTAAAACCCTAAGCAACCGAAACATAAACAATCAAAACAACAAATGCATTTGTTGCATTAGCTGACAGCACCCATAATGTCACTAGACAAATATGTAAATACTGACCTAAATCCCTTTGCTGGAGACTTTTGTATTCGCTTTAAATGTTGGAATAGGCAGCAGCTCCCGCATGGCTAGCCCTTGGTCTGACCAGAAACCCTACACAGCCCTGGGTGCCACAGCTACTTCTCCTTGGAGCTGAGCTTTATTCTGACTCTCTGGGACTCAGAGAACAGAGTGAAAGAGGATTTTGCTCTTCTGAATTTGGTCCTATTTGTTAAGATGCAGTTAACTAAAACCAAACCTTTAATGGTTTTTTTGAGTGAGTTGACAAAAAAGGAGAGAGACATCTGAATATGCAGAAAAGTGGAGAACTGACCCAATCCATCAATCAGTTGACATTAATTGCATTTTTCCCCACTGTCTTCAGAAGCTGTGGATCAAACAAAAGGTGGTAGACTGGGTGGAATCAAGTTTTCTGCTGCTTGTACCCCATAACTTTCATAGGTGTTTTCTGAAGCAGGTAATTGACAACATTGATTCTTTAAATGGTTTGGATTGGAAAGGACCTTTAAAGGTCATCAAGTCCAACACTCCTGTAGTAAGGAGGGACATCATCAGCTAGAACAGGTTGCTCAGAGCCCCTTCCAACCTGACCTGGAATGGTTTCAGGGGTAGGGCATCTACCCCTTTTCTGGGCAATCTGTCAGTATTTCACCATCCTCAGCATGAAAAACATATTTCCATCCAGCCTAAATTTACTCTCTTTTATTTTAGTTTGCTAAGATGTCCTTGCTCATTGCAGGGGGTTCAACTAAGTGATTTTTGCAGGTCTCTTCCAACCCCAAACTATTTATGGTTCTACATTTCTACATAGGTTTTTGTTTGTTTGCTTTTGGCAAGGATTAGATGATTGCTAGTGTTAAAACCACTAAGAACTCTTTCTGAATTAATAACTCTTATTCTGGAGCACTTCTTCCTCTCTTAGGTGCTGTTCAACTTAAGATAGGCTCCTCCTCAAGAGCTGGGATCTGTTTTATACACAACATTAAGTATTTGTATCATTTCCAGGTGCTGAACTCCAACTGATTTCAGTAGAAGCCAGGCAGCTAGGGAAATCTTCAATGCAAAGCAACCTCTGGCTGTTATCAACAAGGGAAGAGCATTTTCCTATCATTAACATAGAAAAACATAGAATTAACCAGGTTGGAAAAGACCTTTGAGATCATCAAGTCCAACCTATCACCCAACACCATCTCATCAACTCAACCACGGCACCAAGTGCCTCATCCAGTCTCCTCTTAAACACTTCCAGTGACGGTGACTCCACCACCTCCCCGGGCAGCGCATTCCAGTGGCCAATCTCTCTTTCTGGGAAGAATTTCTTCCTAACATCCAGCCTAAACCTCCCCTGACACAGCCTGAGGCTGTGTCCTCTTGTTCTGGTGCTGGTTGCCTGGGAGGAGAGACCAAACCCCATCTGGCTACAACCTCTCTTCAGGTAGTTGTAGAGAGCAAGAAGGTCTCCCCTGAGCCTCCTCTTCTCCAGGTTAAGCAACCCCAGCTCCCTCAGCCTCTCCTCACAGGGCTGTACTCCAGACCCCTCCCCAGCTTTGTTGCCCTTCTCTGGACACGTTCCAGCATCTCAACATCTTTCCTTACTGAGAGGCCCAGAACTGGACACAGTTCTCTCACTGTATTAGAGCCATAGAAATAGGAAAAAGCACGTTCACCAGAAAGAGCATAGTAAATAAAAGTAGTTTAGGAACTTCCATTTATGCAGTGTTGTCTTAATTCTACCCTTATTTTTATTTTGTCTACATCTTCACCTTAAGCAAAGGAGTTATTGCTTACACACAACTCCTCATGCACTGAAATGATGTGTGCCTACAAGATGCCAACTACTGCACAGCAGAAGAAAAAAGAGAGAATAAATACTAGCAGAATGCCACCAATATTTGGCTTCTCATATAACTGTAGAAGTGCAGTGAGGCACTGCTTTTCCATGGTACTAAAAATGTCCTTTCTTGATAGAAAGGTCTGTTATCTCCTGCTGTATAACTTCTTCTCAAATACTGAAGAACCAAGGAATTTTGTTTTTGTTTTTGTTTTGTTTTGTTTTGTTTTCCCTTTGTAATGCAATTTGATTCTGGATTTTATTTCTTGCTTATGGTTGAGGTTAACCTTGATGCTCTCGAAACAGATTTCAAAGACCGTTTATCCAGCTGATTCTGAAGGCCAAAACACACTGAAAGTTTTATCCCAGTTGGTAAGCAGCTATCCCCTAGTTTTATTCAAGTTTTCCCATAAAAATGCCAGCTGGGAATAAAACTGACAAATATATTCAGTCAAAGATGGAATATTTCCACCCCCACCCCCCTTAAGTTGCAAATGGCTTCATTAAAATAAAAGCACCACCTTAGGGATTGCATAAAGCAGAATATTGGTACCTAAATGGTATTTATGACTCTGCTAAATGTAAAGTGAATTAAAATTTAAAGGATTATAGTCAGGTAGGCCGCAGACACTCGTAGAGGAATGTCCATTAAGGAGATGGAAGAACCTGGCTGTCCCCAGCGACGGGAGGACGTGGGGTTAGCAGGCAGGCATACCTACGTGCTTAGTGGCACTGGAGATGACAAACGTTGTGCTTGAACCCTGAGGTACTTGGGTGCCATTTACTTCAGGCACAGAAAACAACATCCTTGGGCAAACACCTGGGGATGTGTGTATTTTTGTCTGTTACGTGTATCTCTCTCTTTACATATGTATTACATGCACACATATATATTGCTATATATCTGTGTATTGATGTATATATTTATGCAATATGTACATTAGGCACAGATTATATATAATAGTACTGTCATATGACAATAAAAATACAAACATTTGGGGATGTGTGTATTATAAGTCTATTGTGTGTATATCTATGTATGATATACACACACATATATGTTGCTATATACCTGTGGATTGGTATATACTTATGCAATAGGTATATTAAGCATAGATTATATATAATATTACTGTCATATGATAAAAAAATACAAACATCTGGAGATGTGTGTATTTTTATGTCTATTATGTGTATCTATATATAGGGCAACAAAGCTGGGGAGGGGTCTGGAGACAGTCCTATGAGGAGAGGCTGAGGGAGCTGAGGTTGCTTAGCCGGGAGGAGTCTCAGAGGAGACCTTACTGCTGTCTACAACTCCCTGAAGGGTGGTTGCAGCCAGGTGGGGGTTGGTCTCTTCTCCCAACTGACCTGTGAACAAGAGAACAAGAAGACACAGTCTCAAGCTGTTCCAGGGGAGGTTTAGGTTGGATGTCAGGAAGAAATTCTTCACAGAAGAAGAGATTGGCCATTGGAATGTGCTGCCCAGGGAGGTGGTGGAGTCACCATCACTGGAGGTGTTTAGGAAGAGCCTGGATGAGGCACTTAGTGCCATGGTTTAGTTGATTAGATGGTGTTGGGTGATAGGTTGGATTTGATGATCTCGAAGGTCTTTTCCAACCTAGTTAATTCTGTATATTATATACACACATATATACTATATATCTGAGTATTTATATAGATACACACACACAAATATATATATAAATGCAATATGTATATTAAGCATAGATTATATATATTACTGCCATGACAAAAAGTACAAACATCTGGGAATGTATTTTCATGTCTATTTTGCGTGTCTCTCTCGATATGCATTATATACACACACATATATATTGCTATATATCTGTTAATTGATATCTCTTTATGCAATATGTATATTAAGCATAGATATATAATATTACTGTCATATGACAAAAAAACTCCAAACTTCTGGGGCTGTGTGTATTTTTGTCTGTTATGTGTATCTTTCTATATATATAGCAATATATATGTGTGTATGTTATACATATCTGTGTATTGCTATACATATTAATGCAATATGTATATTAAGCATAGATATATATATATATATGTAATATGACTGTCATATGACTAAAGTTGTGATTGAAACCCGAGGTACTTTGGTGATTACAGAATGTAAGGAGCTGGAAGGGACCTCAAAAAATAATCCAGTCCAACCCCACTGCCAGAGCAGGATCACCTACAGCAGGTCCCACAGGAATGCATCCAGACGGGTTCTCCGGAGAGGAAGACTCCACAACCCCATTGGGCAGCCTGTTCCAGTGCTCTGTCACCCTCAAGGTGCAAAAACTATTCTCTCATGTTTGCATGGAATCCCCTATGCCTCAACTTCCACCCACTGCCCCTTGTCCTGTCATTGGGCATCACCGAGCAGAACATCAATGAGGTCACCCTTCAGGATCCTGTTCTCAAAACTAAAGAGACCCAGTTCCCTCAGCCTCTCTTCATAAGGAAGATGTTCCACACTCTTAATCATTTACTTCGGGCATAGGAAACAAAATCCTTGGGCAAACACCTGAGGATGTGTGTATTTTCTATATGTATCTGTATCCATATCTATCTTTCTCTCTCTATATATAAAATATGTATATAATGTTACATATCTGAGTATTGATATACATATATATACAATATGTATACTAATTGTAGATGTATATAATATTAGCCAGGTGAGGGGTTGGTCTCTTCTCCCAGGCAACCAGCAACAGAACAGGAGGACACAGTCTCTACCTGCACATTCATTAGATAATGCTGGGTGATCAGTTGGACTTGATGTTCTTGGAGGTCTCTTGCAGCTTGGTTGATTCTGTGTGGTTTCATATAGATTTCTATAGTTCTATATTTGTGGAGTCATCTTCCCCTGAGAGTTTCAAAACCCACCTCGATGCATTCCTGTGCAGACTACCCTAGGTGATCCTGCTTTGGGAGGGGGTTGAACCCAATGACCTCTGCAGGTCCCTTCCAACCTCCAAAATTCTGTGATTCTGTAAATTGTTTTCTCGATTAACTGAACTCATTGAACTGAATTCTGTCCTTTGTTGTCAGTGTTCTACACCACAATCAGCAAGTCATTGAAAGGAGTTCTTGCAAGCTTTGTTTCTTTCTCACCATCATGTTCTCTTCATGGAATAGCAATTGCTCAAGTGACTGCACAGCAGGGAGCCGCTCAGGAAATAGCTTCTCCTTACTCCAGGTGTTTGTGACCAAACAATAAAATATGCTTCAAGATGTGTGCCTTTAATTTCACAGAACCACAGAATTCCAGGGGCTGGAAGAGACCTTGAAAAGCCATCCAGTCCAGCACCCCTGCCAGGGCAGGATCACTTACACCAGATCACACAGGAGTGCATCCAGGTGAGTTTTTAATATCTCCAGAGAGGGACACTCCATAACCTCCCTGGGCAGCCTGTTCCAGGGCTCTGTCACCCTCACAGGGAAAGAAATTCTTCCTCATGTTCACATGGAGCTTTCCTATGCCTCAGCTTCCACCCACTGCCCCTTGTGTGCTGTCATTGGGCACCACCCAGCAGAGCCTGGCTCCAGCCTCTCGGGTCTCACTTACATATTTATAAACGTAGATGAGATCACCTCTCAGTCTCCTCTTCTCCAAGCTGAAGAGCCCCAGCTCTTGCAAATGTATTTACAAATGCATTTCTTTGAAAACCCCAAGATTTTCAGTTCCACCTTTAATTTTATATTAAAAAAGGAGTAATTGAAAAAAAGAAGAAATATCCAACCCTCTTTAATCGAATGTCATTGCACAACACCCATCTCTGCCCATAACGATACAATACAACACACCAGGTTGAAAGAGACCTTCAAGATCATTGCGTCCAACCCATCAACCCATCCAACCCACCTAAACAACTAACCCATGCAACCAAGCATCCCATCAAGTCTCCTCCTGAACACCTCCAATGAAGGTGACTCCACCACCTCCATGGGCAGACCATTCCAATGGGCAATCACTCTCTCTGTGTAGAACTTCTTCCTAACATCCAGCCTAAACCTGCCCTGGCGCAGCCTGAGACTGTGTCCTCTTGTTCTGGTACTGGCTGCCTGGGAGAACAGACCAACCTCTGCCCGGCTACAACCTCCTGTGATGCTTTGCTCTGGGAATTGGTCTTGTTCACTTGAAGAAAGAAAACCCTACTTCCATCCTAGATGCAGTCAAAATAATCAACCTTGATGTTCATTCACTCAGCACCAGCCCCTGAATGCAGTCCACCCAGCATCGTGGCAATCATTTGTGCTGAGGAATAGGTATCCTGCAATTCACTGCCTTTGAAAGCAAATTTGCACAGCAGCCATTTCCATAATTTTTATTTATTTCCCATTGCTTCTCCCCAGCTACTCCCCCTTGGAAAGTGTTCCTGGCACTCCGCTGTCCCTTCCCGCGAGGCGCAGGAGCTCGCCCGCGCCCTCGCCGGCGTGTAATTTGCACAACCATTTGTGTCACCTCTGACTGTGGGGGATCCTGTGTGTTCAACTTAGCATATATTATAATTCCACAAAGCCTTAAATCCAAAGGAATGTGAGCTGGGATATATCTATTTATTAGAATATTAGCATTTCTGACGTGACATTTTCTACAATGCTCTGAGCCACATGGTGCATATTCCTTTATTTGAATAGTACCTCTGAGTCTTAATATCTCCTTTTGCAATTTGGACAGATTAGCTAAAGTGGTATCTTTTTATTATCCATCTGCCATACTCATATCTTTGATAAGATAGGTGACTAGTGGGATGCTTTTTATTCTTCCATGCCTTTATAGCTGTGCATGATTTACCTTTTCAGATGTTTCCTTTCCCCCTCTGTATGCTTAGAAAATGTCAAAAAAAAAATCTCTTGGAAAAAAAATATCATTAATTATTGATAATTAAAGAACTGGCATTTGTAAAGCAGGTTAGTGGTCACTTAGTGATTTGAAGTGATTTTTCCTCTCTGACTTATTTT
Organism: Picus viridis; assembly: GCA_033816785.1. Classification (NCBI taxonomy): domain Eukaryota; kingdom Metazoa; phylum Chordata; class Aves; order Piciformes; family Picidae; genus Picus; species Picus viridis. The sequence goes on along the minus strand of CM066587.1, from coordinate 3,777,725 downwards.
CAACCCTTCATTTGTACAGTCAAACACATGGTGGTTGGACTAGATCCCCAGAGGTCCCTTCCAACCCCTGTCATGCCGTGATTCTATGATAAAAATTAATACTTCAGTGAAGGATTGGAAGGATCTCAACATGAGCCATCAGTGTGCACTTGCAGCCCAGGTAGCAAATCACATCCTGGGCCGCATCAAGAGAAGCAGAGCCAGCAGGTGGAAGGAGGTGATTCTCCCCTCTGCTCTGCTCTGGTGAGACCCCACCTGGAGCACTCTGTCCAGTTCTGGAGCCTCTATTACAGGAAGGATCTGGACGTGCTGGAAGATGTCCAGGGAAAGGTCACAAGGTTGATAAGAGGGCTGGAGCTCCTCTGCTATGAAGACAGACTGAGGGAGCTGGGGCTGTTCAGTTTGGAGAAGAGAAGGCTCAGAGGTGACCTCCTTGTGGCCTTCCAGTATCTGAAGGGGGCCTAGGAGAAAGCTGGGGAGGGACTTTGTAGAGTGTCAGGGAGTGATAGGACTTGGGGGAATAGAACAAAACTAGAAATGGATAGATTCAGATTGGGTGTTAGGAAGAAATTTTTCCTTATGAGAATGGTGAGGGACTGGCACAGGTTGCCCAGGGAGGCGGTGGAAGCCTCATCCCTGGAGGTTTTTTAGGCCAGGCTGCATGTGGCTCTAGGCAACCTGCTCTGGTGTGAGGTATCCCTGCCCATGGCAGAGGGTTGGAACTGGCTGATCCTTGAGGTCCCTTCCAACCCTAACAATTCTATGATCTCACAACTAGGCTTTGTAGGTTTAAAGTCCAGATTAGGTTGCCCAGGATGGTGGTAGAAGCCCCATCTCTAAAAACATTCCAGGTCAGGTCAGATGGTGCTCTGAGAAAGCTGATCTAGTTGAAGATGTCTCTGCTCACAGTGGGTGGGAGTTGGTCTAGACGACTTCTGAATGTCCCTTTCAACACAACCCATTCTGTGATTCTGTCTGTTAGTGCTTGTGCTCACACACTGCATTTAGGGAGGAAACCAATTATTTAAGTAGTCCAGGGGATTTTCAAGGCTGGTCTTAATTGTATGGCACTACCAGGAATGAGTGGCTCCTGATACGGTTACATTGCTGAAGAAGGGAGATTATCCAAACAGAGGGAGGTGATGTTGTCCACAAGGAAGCTGGGATCAGGAAAGACTTGGCCAGTCCACCATCAGCCTGAAGTTTGTTTTTAAAACCCTGGCCTTTTTTTCAGTGAGACTCATCCAAGTGCAATTAATGAGTCATGGAAGATAGAGCTTCCAACCCAGGTGCTATTTTCTTGTATCAGTTTCATATTGGCTTCTGCTGAAAGTGAATCAAGTCCTATTTATACAGCGGAAAGACAACCTTACGGTGGGCTGCCTTTGTGATACCAGCAATCACATTTTAAGTGATTTTGCAGAAAGTTTCCAAAAGGATGGAGGTTTGTGACGGTTCTGGTGGGTAAAGGCAGATGGAGATATATTGCCAAACAGCAAAACTTTATCAAGGCCAAGGATTCTGTGGTTACTGAACACTGCACATTAGGAGTAAATGAGTTTAAGTGTGGGGGAGAGTGAGCAAAAGGCACTTTATTTATGAAGTTTCTGTTGCTACTTGAACCAGCAGCCAAGAACATTCCCAGGAGAGGTGTCCAGAGAAAGCTGTCACTCACTTCAAGCTTCATTTCATCACTTCCAGACACTGCATTTTCTGGGGAGACAGTACCTTCCACATCATCAGACTCCTTTCAGGGGTGCCCAGTGACAGGACAAAGGGCAACAGGAACAAACTGGAAGACAGAAGGTTCCACCCTAAACAAAAAAGTGAAGGTGCCAGAGCAGGCTGCCTAAAGAGGTTGTGGAGTCTCCTTCTTTGGAGAGATTCCAAATCTACTTGGACACTGTGATCCTGGGCAAGCTGCTGTGGGTGACCCTTCTTTAGAAGTGGGATGAATTAGATTATCTCCAGAGGTCCCTTCCAACCCTTAACTTTTTGTGATACATTTAATCCATAGACTTGCAGCACTCACATCACCTCCCAGGTGTCTCTGGGGTTAATGAAGAGGTTGAGGTCCTGAAGGGAGTAAATTTCGTGGCCTCGCCTCAAATTCATGCCATGGCCTTGCTTCTGTTTTGGAGAATGGGCCCCAAAGCTGGATGTGTGGGACAGAACACTTTCCATTGTTACACTGGAGGTCACTTCAACAATTGTACTTTATACACAGCTCTTTACACAACAAGGAATCAGTGCCTTGGAAAAACTTTTGGCCTTGTTTATTTGACTTAGAAAGGATTTTTCCTTGCTTTTAAGTGGTTCACTCTTAGTGGAAAACAATGAAAAACCCACAAAACCACATCAGATTATGTAAATTCTTTGTTTTGTTGTTACAGCTAAGGTAATTACAGCCTCTCAAGCTCTATAGACACCTAAAGGACATTTGCTGGTTTCAGACCTGACTGATAATGGAATCGATAAAAGTGTTTAATGTAGTCTGGAGAGCAGAATTAAGTACATCAGAAATAAAAGCTTGTGGGCTGCCGGGGGCTGGGTCTTGGGTGAGGCTGCTCACCTGGAGTGAAGGGTGATAAGCAGCACCTGAAGCTGGTGTGTGGCCATTTCTGGGTGATAAGCAGCACCTGAAGCTGGTGTGTGGCCATTTCTGGGTGATAAGCAGCACCTGAAGCTGGTGTGTGGCCACTTCTGGGTGATAAGCAGCACCTGAAGCTGGTGTGTGGCCACTTCTGGGTGATAAGCAGCACCTGAAGCTGGTGTGTGGCCATTTCTGGGCAGGCAGTCTCCTCCCACAGTGCACCCAGCGTAGGCATTCTGGAAGGAGGTAGTGAAGCTCTGCTGTGTCTCGATACATCCTTTGGTAAGCTCTGCTTTCTTGTATTCTCTGTCACAGGGCACCCATCTCATTCAGTGGTGGGTCTATGCTGCCTCTAGTGTTGATTTTATTTGCAGTGTATTGAAAGAAGCCTTTTATGCTGTTCTTGACTCCATAGTATCATAGTACCTGTCAGGGTTGGAAGGGACCATAAGGATCATCTAGTTCCAGCCTCCCTGCCATGGGCTGGGACACCCTGCACTAGATCAGGCTGGCCAGAGCCTCATCCAGCCTGGGCTTAAACACTTCCAGGGACTTCTCTTGCAAGTTTTAATTCTGAGACCTAACATTCCTAGTTGCCTCCTTACATTCTCTGACAACAGTCTTGTATTTATCCTGTCTGGCCAGTCTCTCTTTCCATGATCTGTAGACTTTTTTTTCACTTGAGCTTGCTCAGAAGTTCCCTGTTTAACCATGTGTGTCTCCAGGCTTGCATTCTTGGTTTCCCACCCAACTATCTTGGGCCCCTTGACTTTCTAGTTTTCTGTCCTGGGATATCCCCTAGCAATTGCTTGAACAGGCTAAAGCTGGCTCTGCTGGAGTCCAGGATTGTGATCCTGCTTGGTATTCTGTTTCTACAGCACAAGATCCTGAACATCAGCTCACAGACACTACAGCCAAGATTGCCCTGAACCTTCACTGTTTCAACAGGACCTGATTACAAGATCCAGCAGCATTCCTCTCCTATCTGGCTCTGAGTGCCACTGGCAGCTCCATGGCCCATCAAAGTAAGTGTGATGTGGATTTTTACTTCCTGATGGTTTTGGTGCATCTGTGAAGTTCACTCTGTGTTCTGGAGGATTTGGATTGAAACTTCAAAATGGAGGTATATAGAGGTACAAGGCTGTGGTCAGTGCAAGTTTTGTGGTGAGTTTGCCTAGGATGTCATTGATGAGGACCAAAAGGCTTTAAATCTTGGAATGGAGCTGGAGATAATCTTAAATGGAAAAACTCATAATAACCATGGAAGGTAGAACCGATTGCTTGCTGTGTCCTTGTAAGAGGCATCTTGCGTCTAGGTTTGGTTTTGGTGGATTAAGCAGATCTCGGAATGCTGGCATGTGGTGATAAAGAAGCTTTTAGGCAGCTTGCTTTCCATCACTTGGTTTAGTTGTTGGCTTCTCCTGTGCCCTCTTCTACTCTCTTACGTAATTTCACACCATCCCTTGCCTTGGACTTCCCTGGTAGAGTTGGCTGGCTGCTTCCATGTGCTTTCTAGAAGTTTCTCCATGCCATGTTCCTTTTAAGGTTCATATATAGTAATTCTGAGCTGAAGTTTGCCAATAGAGAAACTAAAACCTTGAAGACATTTTGATTGACTACAATGCAAACAGAGGTATGGAAGTTATTCCTACGATCCTTTGTGTAAGTGTACAGCCAAAGGTATAAATGGCTCTCCCTCTTTACACCCAAAGCTCCCTGGATGCCAGGAAAAAGGGGGAGCAGTAGAAAAATCAAGCTTGAGTTGCAACAAAGGGGGGGGGGAAGGAGAGGGGAAGGGAAGCCAAGCCCTGCTCTTTAGACTGCTCTTCTCACTTTCCTGCAGGAGACTGTTTCAGCATAGATGAGTGTGTTAATGTACATCTAATCTGGTTTTGCTAAATAGGACACAAGTGATATGTGATGGTGAATCAAACATCAGCATGAATTTGTGCCCTTTCTAATGGCTCTGGAATTTGTTTGAATGTATTAGCACTAGTTCCTGCTAATTGTTTAATGGAAAAAAGGCATTAGACTGAAGTAGCTACCGGGAAAAGCTGCAAAATCCTGATTTCCCCTTATTTTTGCCAAATAGAAGTAGGATAGCAGTGAAATATATGGTGTGCCTAGAAGCTTTTCTGTCAGCAGTGGAGAGAAAAAGCATGGTGCTGTGATGGGTGGGTAAACTGGGGCACTGTAGCAGCAGGTGTGACTTGTAGAGTCATAGAATTGTTTTGGTTGGAAAAGATCTATAAAATCATCTCCTTCAATCATCAGTCCAACACCACCATGAACATTAAACCAGGTCCTGAAGTGCCATGCCTACAGGTCTTTTTTTGTATCATTTCCAGTGGTGGCGACTCCACCACTTCCCTGGGCAACCTGTTCCAATGCTTGACCACTCTTTCAATAAAGAAATTTTTCTTAATAACTGAATTTAACATTCCCTGGTGTCTCTGGGGGCCATTTCCATTTGTCTCATCAATAGTGAGAAGGGACCTGCACCCACTTCGCTTCAGCCTCCTTTCAGGTAGTTGTAGAGGGCAGTAAGGTCTCAGGCTCCTTTTCTCCTGACTAAACAGCCCCAGTTCTCTCAGCTGCTTCTCATAAGACTTGTTCTCCAGACTCTCCACCAGCTTCATTGCCCTGGGCATGATGGCAGTGTCTGCTTCTGGTAGAAACTAACGGTGCAGTATCAGTGTTGGCTTAAAAGGGCTAGTTCAGAATAGATCAGCTGGTCCAAGTACTGCCTGCAGCAAAGGAAATAAGTCAGAGCATTTTGAATTTTGTGTGTTACCATGAAGTTCAACAAGGGCAAGTGCAAGGTCTTGCACCTGGGTTGAAGCAGTGCTTTGTATCCATATGTACTGAAGGATGAAGGGATTGAAATCAGCCCTGCTGGACAAGAGCCAGCAACATCCAGTAGCGTCCTGGTCTGCATCAAGTGTGGCCAGCAGGTTGAGGAAAGGGATTCTGCCCTTTTGCTGTTGTAAGAACTCATCTAGAGTAGTGTGTCTGGGGTCCTCAGCACAGGCAAGACACAGACCTGGTGGAGGTCCAGAGGAGCCCACAAAAATGATCAGAGGTTTAGAAACTTTCTGTTGTGAGGACAGGCTGAGAGAGTTGGGGTAGTTCAGCCTGGAGAAGAGAAGGCTCCAGGGAGATCTCATAGAGGCCTTCCAGAGGCCTATTCCCCTTGAAGTGGGTCTACATGAAAGATATCGGGGAGTGCAGTGATAGGACAAGAGCTGGTGGTTTTAAGCTATAAGAGGAGAGATGAAATTTAGACTAGATCAAAGGAAAACATTAATTTTTTTTATGCACAGGGTAGTGAAACATTGTCCCGAGTTGCCCAGGGAGACGGTCAGTGCCCCGTCCCAGGAAGCATTCCATACCAAGTTGTCTGGGGCTCTGAGCAGCTTGTCTTGATCTCTGAGGTCTTTTCCAAACTTATTGATTCTATGACTTAGTAGAAGATGATGTTGCTCCCTAAAGGGGAGTTAGATTAGAAGACCATTAACTATCCCTTCCAACACAATGTATTCTCTGACTCTGTAAGCACTCCTGCTGTGGAGTTTTGGTTGGAGAAGGGGCCGTAGGGCGGTGCTGCTGAGTACTTGATTGCAAGAAGCTTACACTGCCAAAAACCTTTCAAGTAGGCCAGCATGTGAACTTGCAGAGGTTTAGCCTTTTTTTATGGTAGTTCTCTGAAAGAGGGTTTGGCTGATCCCACCTTGATTTCCATTGCAGGATAAATAGCGAACTTGTGGTTTATTTGCATCCAGTTGCCCTAATTTGCATGGCACTCTGTTGGGGTGGTTGTAGCCCATGCCTTTTGCCCTTGACTCAAGGATGCTGAAGGTGTGTCCTGTTTTGTTGCACAGAGGCACGGGCTTGAGGAAGGAAAATGCTGCTCTTCCCAGCTGGGAATTGCTATACTATACTGAATTCAACAACAAAAAAAAGCCCCACCCTGATCTGAAGCAGCTGTGGATGTGGAATTAATTAAAATTACATTTTCCACACCTGCCTGAGTACTTTTGCTAGGTATGTGACAGTCAGGGGAGTTCACTGAGCCTCCCACTGCTGTTTGTCCATACTTTATTCTGAGTGAACCTAGCTATTTATCAGTAGCAGCAAATTGTTGGTTGCTCTCATAAGTATCCTGAACAAAATGTGCCAGCTTAGCTCTACTCAGCAAGAGGTGAGGGGGGGGGGTGGAAGAAAAACAAAACCTCTCATAAGAAAAAAGCTAACAAAAAACCCTCTTGAAACCTGATGTGAGTGTTATGGGAGACGATTATTACAGTTCTTCACTTGCAAATTTTCCATTTGTGTTAAGTTGCTTCCCACAGCCTCTCACTGTCACATTCATTCAAAAGCCAGAATGGCATTGATAGAGTTCAGTGTTTTGGCTGGTTTGCCCCAGTTCTGCCTGGAGACTGCGTGTACAGGATGCAACAGAAATCTACCAAAATTCTGCCCTCCCGGTCATCCCTTTCTTTCTTTTTTTTTTTTTTTTTTTTTTGAAAGCTCTACTTAGCCTTTCCTTGTCCTGCTTTTATCCTAAGTCAAATATGTTTTGAAAACAAAACAAAAACCCTTGAAATGGCAATTTTGGAACTTCCCCTTTGCAAAGCTCTTCCTCCTTCAGATGCTTGTGGGGGAGGAAGACCTTAAAATGCTGTTTTGAAGCTTCTTTTTACCCTTCACCTATTTATCTTTAAAGCAATGCACATGAGGCTAATATAATTTTTTATGAATTAATTTTTGTTTGCAGCTGATTATCAGCCTGCTCTGGAATATTCATGTTATGTTAGAGAGAAAGAGAACACCGTGCCGTTTTCTAGATGCTATCATTATGGCCTTTTAGTTAAGAATTACCACTACTATTACAGCAACTACAAGGAAATGCACTCCCACTCACTGCTCTGATAAGATGCCTCACATCCTCCTCCTTGCAGTGGTTTCCTTACTGCTCCACTTTTCTCTGGTGGAGACACATTTGCAGCAGTGATAACAGCTTTCCAAAAGAAACTAATAAAATGTGCACACGTGTATTTATTTATTTGTATTTATTAGAGGCTTGTGATTTCCTCCCAACAAAACTGTCACTGCAACCACGTTTAGTAGAAATGATTGGAGATGTGTGACAAATTTCCAGTAAAATGCACAGCAAAACTGGAAACTTTTTTCCCCCTCTTCCTTTTCATCACTTCTATCAAAAGCATTAAAAAAAGAAAGGGGAGGGGAGGAAACATATTTTTCCTCTCCCTTTCTGTCTGATAGAATATTTCCAATTTTTGACACATGGGAATATAACTTCTAAATGATATTTCTGTTTAAGTAGCAGCTATATATATATTTTTTTAATTAGAGAAAACAGGTTTTCAAAGAAAATCAGATGTCAGTGGCTGTTGGTTAGCATCATTAATCAGCAGAGATGAGGCTTGCAATAACAAAAAGGTGGTGGTAGGGAAAAATATTGTAGGTTCTGCCCCAATTTGGAAGTCGGAGGTTTTGAATGGAGTGTCTACAACTACCTGCAGGGTGGTTGCAGCCAGGAGGAGGTGGTTCTCTTCTCCCAGGCAACCAGCTGCAGAACAAGAGCACACAGTCTCAAGCTGTGGCAGGGGGAGTTTAGGCTCCGGGTGAGGAGGAAGTTCTTCACAGAGAGAGTCGTTAGCTGTTGGAATGTGCTGCCCAGGGAGGTTGTGGAGTCAACATCCCTGGAGGTGTTCAAGAGGGAATTGGATGTGGCACTTGGAGCCATGGTTTAGTAGTCATGAGGTGTTGGGTGACAGGTTGGACTTAGTGATCTTTGAGGTCTCTTTCAACCCTGGTGATTCTGTGTGGTGGGTTGAAATTTCTGCCCCCCCCCCCCCCCCCCCCCCGCCGTTAACTTTGCCAGACCAGCTGAGTTGGAAGCAAATGAAAGCTGGATTTACGGGCAAAACTACGACCTACAATGGAATGCAATGAGCATGTACAAAATATACAGGAGTTACAATATTTACAGGTACAATTAACAAGCACCACAAGAACCCCCTGGTCAAGAAGACCAAGGCAGCTGTCTCTCTGCCCCCCCTCCCCCTGTCCAAAAGGGAGAAAGGAGCAGAGGGGGGGGACAAAGTATCTGTTAGACTTCACCAAAACAATGCAGCCAAGCTCAAGCAGAAGCAGATTAGAATCCCTTCAGAGCATGAAGGAAGCAGAGAAGAGATCAGAAGAGGAAGCCCCCAGAATATCTTGGTACAAGCAGTCTTTTGGTAGAATTGTTTAGAATTATCTTTATTTTCCTTTTCACACCCAGTAGGGATTTATTTACATGTTTCTGCTTTTCTGCTCAAAATCTGTAACAAAATTTTAAAGGCACGGGCTGAAACTTCCACAAGGAGAAAAAAAAATGCTTGACCCAAAATGGACTTATTGATTATAGAAATAATTGAAGAGAAACCCCAATAGTCTAGAAATGTAGAAAAAAATTAGATTTGCCCTATTCAGTAATTGAGTGGCTTTTCAAGACGAACTGGAAATAAGTTAATAATAGAAAGAGGAAAGAAAAGTTTATGTGGGTTTAGATCTGTTTCATATAAGAGTTCTGCTCAGCAATGACAGTATTTAAATAAAAGATTTTTAATCTCCTTTTTTTCCCCTGATCTTTCCTTAAAAATGGCCTCTCTCTATCCCAGCTGAATAACTCTTCCCCAGTTGATCAGAAGGAATTGATATTTTCTCCTCGATATTGTGTCTTCTGACCCTGAAGGTTGTAAGCATTGTCTGCTGGGGAAAGTTTTCATGGGGTTTGTTTGGGGTCTTTGTTTTGTGTGGGTGGGTTGGTTGGTTTCTTTTGCTGTAGGTTTTTTTGTTGTTTAATATATAGATTATTGTTTTCCTCTCTGTAGTTCCATTCATTTACCAGAAATGATCTGACTTTGGAAATAAGTGAGATTTGGTGTCCTTAATTAGCACTGTAGGTGTCCTTTTTCATCTCGTGACCCGGTTAAGTGCACCGCACACAGTGTGCGAGGTACAACAAGATTCATGGTGTTCGAGAGCCTCTCAAAGGTGCATCCCCTCCTGTAAAGAAAGACAGGACCCCCAGCTGGTGCAGGTCATATTGTTCAATCATGGTGACTATTTTCAGACTCTGCTTTAACTTGCAGCTTCTTGCATTTCAAAGCTGGTGTGGAAAACTAGACTAAACCCATTGTTGTGCTTGGAGTGTCTTCCACTTTTAACAGAGGATTTTAATTCATTATTGTCTTCCCATAGTGTCCATGATGCTTTCTCCTTCTTTAGCTAAACTATGTCCAAGGCAAACACCTATCTGAAATGTGCATTTACAGCTCTCTGGCAGAGACTTGTACCTCCTGTGACCACAAAAATGATCTATACATGAACAGGTGAGAACCCCATGCTCCTGTGAGAGGAAATAAAGCTGCTTATCTTTGAATGCCTCAACAAAATATAGAGCTCCAAGGGTTGAATTCTTTGTGTGTGGTGGTGGTGTTTGAATCACTGTCTAGTAGCAGCAGTGATTGCTATTCTCTAGTTTGTAATGGAATGTAGGGGTTGGAATGGAGCTCTAGGGATCACCTAGTCCATCCACCCTACTAAATCAGTTGCCTAGAGCGGATCACCCAGGATCTGGATAGGTTTGGAATCTCTCCAGAGAAGGAGACTCAGCCACTGTAGGCAGCCTGCTCCAGGGCTCTGGCACCCTCAAAGCAGAGAAATTATTCCTCGTGTTCAGGTGGAACTTTCTGTGTTCTAGTTTGTGCTTGTTGCCCCTTCTCCTAGAGCTGCTCTCCTGACAGACACCTGCCTCTAGCTATTGATCAGCATTGAGAAGATTCTCTCTGTCTTCTTTTCTCAAGAATATGGAGCTCCAGGTCTCTCAGCCTTTCCTTGTCAGAGAGGTGCTCCCATAACCTCACCATCTTTGCAGCCTCTCCATTAGTTCCTTGTCTCTCTTGAGCTAGGGAGCCCAAAGCTGGACAAAATACTCCATCTGTGGAGTGTCTCACTCCGCCAGAGTACTGTCTCACTAGGGCAGAGTAGAGAAGAATCTCCCTGATCTGCTGGTCACACTCTTCATAATGTATTGTTCTTAATTTCACCTTATTTAGGTGAAGGAAAAGAAAAGAAGTTATTGTTTGCTACTTATAGATTGTGGTTTTTAAGGCTCCAAGCACTCCATGTGTTCTGTTAAGTGGTAGCCAAATGATGATATTATTGCTTCATGGTTTTAGATGAATAATCTTTGAAGCAGTTGTAAACAATGGCTTTAATGTTGGAAATCAGTAAACTTACATCTCATAGATGCCATCTCAAAAGCTGGACAGAGCTAATGAAACACTTGCCTCTGACAAGGAAAGGGTGCATCCTGTATCAGGATGAGGTTATCAGCAGCAGAATGGAAAAAAGATTAGGGCTAAAATATATATATGAGTGAGTTAATATTAAAATTATGTCTGGAAGTCATTTAAATCCCACAGTAGTGGTTAAATAGAGGCAAAGTTACAGTATTGAAGTGTTAAGGAGGATATTAGCTTATTGGTGGTTGGGTGGTGGGAATGTAAAGGTGTTGAACACCTCTGGGAAAACACAATGTGCACACACGTCCATGATGTTAGGTTGTTGTTAAATACCAGACCCTCCCCAGAGTTGCAAGGCTTTATTTGTGCTCCAGGAAAGGCTTATCAAGGGGGAAAAAGAAGTGTTATGGGGTAGGGGTTTATTTGGTATAATGAATGTCCCAGTTGATTGTCCAGGCTGGAAGTGGATTTCTCATTTTTATACTTCCATTTTTATTGGAAAAAATATCTTGAGTATTACAGTGGTGCAATGAGGTAAACATCAGGTCTTGAACAGACCACACTATAAAGATCTATGTAAGTTATAACAGCAATAACATGAGCTCTGTTTTATACCATGCATTGTTTTGAAGGGGGCAAAAACTGAAGCAACATGACTGAGTTTTGGTTTAAACCTCTATTACTTTTTTTTTTTCCCCTTGTTTTCAGAGAATTAAGTGTAGCAACATAAACGTTGTGTGCTTTGTGTGAATTTGTCTATCACGCTCTGTCGCTGCGAGCTCTGTGACGATAAGTTGAAGTTTTTATTTGAACTGTGTCTGATCACAGATACCAGACAGTTTTAAGGTGACAAAATGGAAGAACAGAAGAAGAAAGTGTTGGCTGTGGGGCACACTAGCTCAGCATAACCATTTTGTGGCCCAGGGAAGGGAAAGGGACTTTGGCCTACTTTGATACACTTAAAAGACATCTAAGATTAAGTCCACCATTGTCCTTTAAAACCCTGATCCACTGGTTGGGGCCACGCACCTCAAAGGGCGGCTCGTTGTAGTATGAAGAAAAATGGCACAAGGTAATAGGATCACTTTTGCTTCTCACTTCTTGGATTTCTTCTCTAAATAGCTTATTCCAGGGTCACTCATAAGGTGACAAAATGGAAGAACAGAAGAAGAAAGTGTCTGTGGTAGCTCAGCATAACCATTTTGATGGCCCAGGGAAGGGAAAGGGACTTTGGCCTACTTTGGGAGGAAGTGAGGAGACACGTGTAGAAGGCTACACTACAATATTATGTAAAGGTTCCTATATAAATATATGTAATAATTTTCTTTGGAAAAGACATCTAAGATTAAGTCCACCATTGTCCCAGGGCCATTAAACCAGGTCATGCTCAAAGTGTCATGTCCACATATGTTTTAATGGGGGTTGTGACTCCACCTCTTCATAGAATGGTTAGGGTTGGAAGGGACCTCCTAAGGTCATCCAGTCCAACCCTCTTGCAGTGAGCAGGAACATCTTCCACTAGATCAGGTTGCTCAGAGCCTTGCTGAACCTGACCTTGAATATTTCCAGGGATGGGTCTTCACCTACCTCCCTGGGTAACCTGTTCCAGTATTCCACTACCCTCCATGGTAAAGAACTTCTTTCTATTATCCAATCTAAATCTACTGTCACTTCAAACCACTGCCCCTCATCCTATCACTGCAGGCCTTTGGAAACAGGCCCTATGCAGCCTCCTTGTAGTTCCCCTCAGGTACTGGAAGGCTGCTATTAGCTATCCCTGGAACTGTCTCTTCTTCAGGCTGAATAACCCCAGCTCCCTCAGTCTGTCCTTGTAGGAGAGAGGCCCCAGCCCTCTGGTCATCTTTGTGGCCCTCTACTGGATCTTCTATTTGAGATCTGTGTCCTTTCTGTGTTGAAGGCTCCAGAGCTGGACACAGCACTCTAGATGAGGTCTTACCAAAGCAGAGTAAAGCGGCAGAATCACCTCTCTGGCAGAATCATTCTCTCTGTCTGCTGACCACGCTAGTTTTGATGCAGCCCAGGATGCCATTGGCCTTCTGGGTTGCAAGCACACCATCCCCTGGGCAGCCTATTGCAATGCTTGAATGATTTTGCTAATAAGTCACCATCATAATGTGCTCTGATCAATAACCTTCCGCTGATGATTGGGTGTGGGATCGTTTTGACTCTTTCTTCCCTCCTGAAAAGCGGGATGCTTGTTCCTCATCTCTCTTGCGAGGATGTCGTACTTACCGCGGAATGCATGCAGAATGATTTCTGAGAGATGCTCTAGAGTGCAGAGAATTATTGCATTGTTTTTATTCATGACTTGAGCTGGGTTTTAGTTAGTTGCACGCCTTTGTATGCTGCGTGTTGGGGGCGATTTTTTTTTTTATAGCGGCGCCTGTGTTCTCTGGGTACCTAAGCAGAGATTTTCATTTTAATGCTCCATAATTCAAATGCTGGATTCATCCCAAATTCACCACCTCCACACGTTTTAGCTGCATTATTAATAATAATATGGTTGATTGCTGATGCTATATATTTGTTTTCTAAAGAGCTCATTGAGAAGCTGGGCGTGTTAATAAGGTACGGTGTGTTTCTCCTGTGTTCCCAGCAAGGCTCCTGCCTGTAGCACGCAACTGGCACTGCCCATATTCTCTTCTCGCTGCTACTAGGCAGAGCACGCAGGCATTTTCAATTCACCAGATCATTCACAAGTTACCTCCAACCCAACCTTGTCATTGCAATTCGTCACACTTACAGTCTGTGCTTTTATGTGCTGTATCTCGCGTGAGTCTCATCACGCCAGGCCGGTGCCACAGGGCACTAGACAGCGACAAAGATCTCAAGCGTAGTTTAAAAGGTAGCACTATAAAAGAGGAAAAATAATGGCTGCAATCACTGCTAGACACCCTGTTCCCATAGCTCCTGAAGTCTTTTTGTCAATTCCAAACTAAAGCTAAGTGGTATGAACAACTACCTTCCCTACTGCCATCGTATGCCTGATATATCTGGCACCCTGTCCAGCAAGGCAGGGAGGGAGAGGAGAAGCCCTGACACAGTGTATCTAGAGGGAATACACTGGGCACGGGTTCAATGCGAAAACTGTCTGAGGAGACTCTCTCTAATCACCTTTTGGCTAGCAGTCCGTGGGAATTAGGATGGTGTTATGAATGGACCACTGGCTGCGTAGAGTTCCTGTCTTTGCCACAGATTTCTGGGGCGTCCTTGGACAAACTATCAAAGGTTGCTTTATCTCTTGTTGGAAGTGGTAAACTTATGCTATTCCTTAAAGGAAAAGGAAATAACATTTAAAAAAAAAAAAAAAAAAAAAAAAGTGAGAACAAAAATAGATTTCCTTCTCCTCTGCTCTTCATCTGGAAAATGAGAGTCATAATTTTCTCACAATCCTTTCCCATCTGTTTTTTTAGGTACTTGAGTTTGTGCCTTAGCGTACTTGCATGCAGTCCCTCACAGAAGGGTGTCTTGGTCTCAGCCATGACCTTTGGGTCAGAGAAACTGTATGGTAATTTCTGCTCAGAGAAGCTGGTGTGTTGTCAAGTGCCTTCTGTCAAGACTTAAGGATACATTGTGCACTGCTTCCTCTCCTTGACATCTCCAGTTGTTAGTCTCTTCTGTCAAGTTGGGTGAATTATTACTCTCTGTCAACACAGGCCAGGGCTGCTGATGATTTGGTTACATGTGTACTCACATGAGTTTTGGCACAACGTTTATGCAAGCCTAAACACGTGAGGTTGTAATTCCAGGCTGAGGAATAGCTGCCTTGAGGTCCCCTCTTAAATTTCTCCTTTCATTCACATGCAAGTATGCTGAAACTGCTTTCTTCAGATTGCAATAAACTCCTGCCTCAGGAGAAAGAGCTAGAACTGAAACAAAGGCTGAGACATGTGAATGGGTTTTGGGAACAAGAACTTGTGTGGGGTTGAAGGAGAGTGTTTGTCCTCGGGGACAGCGTTTGCAAGCCCATTTCCAGGGAAGTGATGTTAGAGCAGAGCAGACAGTGGTGCAAAAGGAGCCAGTTCAGCAGAGATGTTGCTCGTCAAGCAGGTTGTTGCAGTTGTTCTGTAATCATTAAAGCAAGTTGGCCAGGGATAGTGCTCAGTGGATTTATCTACTCCACTCTGCTGGGATCCCACCTGCACTGCTGGCTTCTGCTCTGGAGTCCTCAGCACAGCAGGGATGTGGACCTGTTGCAGTGGAGCCAGAGGCAGCCACAGCAATGATGGGAGGGCTGGAAGCCCTCTGCTGTGAGAGCAGGCTGAGAACTGCAGTTCTTCAGTCTGGAGAAGAGAAGGCTCTGGGGAGACCCTGTGGTGACCTCTCAGTGTTTAAAGAGGGTCATCAGAAAGCTGGGGACAGGCTTTAGAGCAAGGCCTGTTGTGACAGGAAAGGAGCTGATGGTTGTAACCAAGAGGAGGGATATTAAGGTTAGAGAAAAGGAAGAAATGTTTGATATTGAAGGTGGGGAGGCTCTTGCCTAGAGAAGTGGCAGATATCCCATCCCTGGATTCATTCCAGGTCTGGCTGGACAGGCGTCTGAACTATCTGCTTGATTTGAAGATGTCCCTGCTCACCGCAGGAAGGTTGGACTGGAAGGGTTTAAAGCATCCCTTCTAACCCTTAGGGCGCACACAGCTGTAGTGACGTTACCAAGTCTCAGCTGTGCTGGCACAGTATGGATTCCACTGTGATGTTTAACCCCATGGTCACACAGGACAGGCAAAAACTCTCAGGGAGGTGCTGCATTATCACAGAATTGTCAGGGTTGGAAGGGACCAAAAGGATCATCCAGTTCCAACCCCCTTGCCATAGGCAGGGACACCTCACACTTGATGAGGTTGCCCATAGCCACATTCAGCCTGGCCTTAAAAACCTCCAGGGATGAGGTTTACACCAACTCCCTGGGCAACCTGTTCCAGTGTTGGGAATGTTCTAGTATCTATTGAAGGTAACAAGACCTTATTTTGTGACTGGAGTCAAGCAAGAGGTATGAATGTTACTTTGCTTGCTTGCTTGTCGTGTGGGTGGGTTGGTTGTCTGGGTGGGTTTGGTTTTGTTTTGGAAAGTGATGGTGGTGTTTGGGTGGGTGTGGGGAGTGTGTTGTTTGGTTTTTTTTTGTTTTTTGTTTTTTTGTTTTATTGTTTTGCTTTTCCTTTTTTGTCTTGTATAAGTGAGGGGAAGGGTAGCCTGAGGCATCTAGTGCTGGATGTGTTTGTGCTCTGCCTTGAGCTGCAGCGAGGGTCTCCTTGGCTTCCTTTGCTCCACCCAAGTGGCATTTTGTGCCTATTTCCCTTGTATAACAGACAGAGTGTTTCTGTAATAAGATTAGGCCAGGCCATTTCATTGCTGCCTCTCAAGTTTCTGTTAACATGTTCCCAGATTGTAGGCATCTGCTCAAATACACTTCCTGCAACTGGGCTCTGCTGCCCTCTCCCCTCCTGAAAAATTAAAGGGTTGTAAAATGCCTGTGCTGCTGATGTCCTTGGGGTCGGTTTCCCTTAGAGATGAAGGATCTCATTCCAGATATTATTCCAAAAGATGCATTTTTATTTTCTGTCCCCCAATGACTTGGTCAACAATTGACAGGCAGAAGAGGTTGAACAGTAAGAAGGAACTACTATAATTGCACTTTTGAAGAGTAGTGCTGTAAGTGATTACATGCATGACTGAAAATGATATCTTGGCTCCACAAATACAGCTTGACCTACCTGTATATTTTCAATAAGTAGTAGTGTCTCCTATTTCTAAAGAGGAGAAGGGGGGGGGGGGGGGAAAACCCACCCTGCTGTTTTTAGCTATATACAAATGATAAAAGCAAAGACATCAAAGTGTGCAGCCTTTCAACTCATGCTCAATTAGAATAAAAGTTTGGTTGCTGTTTTAAACATTTATGGCTAACTAACTGTGACAGCACCTCGGCTCCGCCAATGGGATGGCTTCAGGTTGACTTTTGATCTGACTGACAGTTTCTTATACACTGCAGTGGGGGTTTATGGTGTACAAGTCCACGTTTGAACCCACATGTGGCTAATTAGGGACTGTTTATGGTCTGTTTGTGTATGATCAGGCAAGAATAAAAGCTGCTTTTTCCAACTGAAGTGATGCTGTTAGTGAAAGAGTTAATTTACCAAGGTGCTTTTGTAGTATCTACAAGCAAGTAAAAGTAAAAAATGTATTAAAGTATATTTAGCTTAATGCAGGAAAATATCACATGAAATTGAATGTATTTATTCAATGAATTAATGGAATGAAGCTGGAGGTGGGGAGATTGAGGCTGGACTTGAGGAGGATGTTCTTCACCATGAGAGTGGTGAAGCCCTGGAATGGGTTGTCCAGGGAGGTGGTTGAGGCCCTGTCCCTGGAGGTGTTTAAGCCCAGGCTGGATGAGGCTGTGGCCAGCCTG
Source organism: Picus viridis (assembly GCA_033816785.1). Classification (NCBI taxonomy): domain Eukaryota; kingdom Metazoa; phylum Chordata; class Aves; order Piciformes; family Picidae; genus Picus; species Picus viridis. The sequence goes on along the minus strand of CM066587.1, from coordinate 3,760,387 downwards.
CTCTAGTGTGGGGTGTCCCTGCCCATGGCAGGGGGGTGGAACTAGATGATCCTTGTGGTCCCTTCCAACCCTGACTGGTACTATGATACTATGATAATATATTCCTCTTATCCAATATGTTCTATTCAGTCAATATATCACAGGATGGTAGGGATTGGGAGGGACTTCTGGAGATCATCTAGTCTAATTGAATGTGTGTATTCAATGTATTGTATTTATTCCATGTGTTCATTATACTCCATGTATTATTCAATTTATTAATTCAGTTTATTCCTTATCTTCAATATATTCAGCCCAAAGAAGAAATATAAAAAGTTATCAACATAGAATCATAGAACTGTTTGGGTTGGAAAAGACCTCTAAGCCCATCAAGTCCAGCCTTCAACCCATCACCACTACAGCCATTAACCCATGTCACAAAGTGCCATGTTTCATGAGCACCTCCAGGGATGGTGACTCCACAAAGTCCTCAGGCAACCTATTCCAATGCCTGAGATTCTGTAAATGTTAACAAGAGCTCTTCTAAAAACTCCTTATTTTTGTGGGGACATTACACTAAAACAATAGGTTTTATGACACATTTTAGTGAACACTTTATAGGGATCTCAGGGAGAAAGCAGCGCTACGGGTTGAGGTCAGAGTGGTTGGAGAGAGGCCAAGCAGAAAGGAACCTGGCGGTACTGGTTGACAGTAGGCTAAACATGAGCCTGCAGTGTGCCCAGGTGGACAAGACGACCAATGGCATCCTGGCCTGTTTCAGGAACAGTGTGGCCAGCAGGAGCAGGGAAGTCATTCTGCCCTGTACTCAACGCTGGTTAGGCCACACCTTGTGTCCTCTGTCCAGTTCTGGGCCCCTCAGTTTAGGAAAGATGTTGACTTGCTGGAAGGTGTCCAGAGAAGGGCAACAAAGCTGGGAAAGGGTCTGGAGCACAGCCCTATGAGGTGAGACTGAGGGAACTGGGGCTGTTTAGCCTGGACAGGAGGAGGCTCAGGGGAGACCTTCTTGCTCTCTACAACTCCTTGAAAGGAGGTTGTAGCCAGGTGGGGGTTGGTCTCTTCTCCCAGGCACCCAGCACCAGAACAAGAGGACACAGTCTCAGGCTGTGCCAGGGGCGGTTTAGGCTGGATGTCAGAAAGGAATTCTTCCCATAAAGAGAGATTGGCCATTGGAATGTGCTGCCCAGGGAGGTGGTGGAGTCACCATCATTGGAGATGTTCAAAGAGAGACTGGATGATGCGCTTGGTGCCATGGTTTAGTTGATTAGATGGTGTTGGGTGACATGTTTGGACTCTATGTTCTTCAAGGTCTTTTCCAACCTGGCTAATTCTGTAGTCTGTAAATTTCATTCCAGTTTTGGTTTGTAGCCTCTGTGTATAAAACATGAAGGGAAGAATGTACGTTTATGCTAACCTCTTCATCTACCTTCCTTGCTGAGGCATGTGACAACATGAAGGGGACAATACCATTTGTGCCACTAAACACACCTGCGAGGGATTTGGGGGGGGGGGGGAGGGTTCGAGGAGCCTGCAAAGAGGAGTGTGAAGATGAATACGAACATCATAATGTTTTCTTGATAAAATAATGCTTCTGTGAAACAGAAAGCAAAACTGTCAGCAGCTCTTTGTAGACCTCTCTCAGGCTTAAGAAAGGGTCCTTGACAGTTTCAGCATTGCCTTTAAATATCTTATTGAAATGTAGATTAAGACTGTACATCTCATAATAGTTGGAAAGCCCTTTCATTTTAAGTCTTGTAGAAAAGCAAGCATTAAGTATTAACTTTAGCAGTTCTATTTTAGCTCCCCTCCCTCCCCCAGGTTGATCCCTCCTAGACTTAATATTTAGATTTATTTAAAGAGGCAGTAGATTACCTGCCACTACAGCAGCTGAGCAACACATCCAAGTGCCGGGTTCTGCACATTGGCCACAGCAACCCCATGCAGTGCTACAGGCTGGGGTCAGAGGGGCTGGAGAGCGGCCAGGCAGAGAGGGGCTGGAGAGCGGCCAGGCAGAGAGGGACCTGGGGGTACTGGTTGATGGTAGGCTGAACATGAGCCTGCAGTGTGCCCAGGCAGCCAAGAGGGCCAATGGCATCCTGGCCTGCATCAGGAACAGTGTGGCCAGCAGGAGCAGGGAGGTCATTCTGCCCCAGTATGCTGCACTGGTTAGGCCACACCTCGAGTCCTGTGTCCAGTTCTGGGCCCCTCAGTTTAGGAAGGATGTTGGCTTGCTGGAATGTGTCCAGAGAAGGGCAATGAAGCTGGTGAGGGGTTTGGAACACAAGCCCTATGAGGAAAGGCTGAGGGAGCTGGGGTTGCTTAGCCTGGAGAGGAGGAGACTGAGGGGTGACCTTCTTGCTCTCTACAACTACCCAAAGGGAGGTTGTAGCCAGGCAGAGGTTGGTCTCTTCTCCCAGGCTGCCAGTACCAGAACACGAGGACACAGTCTCAGGCTGCGCCAGGGCAGGTTTAGGCTGGATGTTAGGAAGAAGTTCTATACAGAGAGAGTGATTGCCCATTGGAATGGGCTGCCCATGGAGGTGGTGGAGTCACCTTCATTGGAGGTGTTCAGGAGGAGACTTGATGGGGTGCTTGGTGCCATGGTTTAGTTGTTTAGGTGGGCTGGTTTGGTTGATGGGTTGGACGTGGTGGTCTTGAAGGTCTCTTCCAACCTGTTTTATTGTATTCTATATAAATAAATATTTGAATTTAGATAAAGAAATATTAGGCTCAGCTCATGTGAGATGGGAACTAGTCAGCTGGAGAAAATGATTCATGAATGGAAAAAAAAAAAAAAACATATATAGTCTGAGCAGTGCAGTAACTCAAGTCAGAAGAATATTAAAATACTACAAGGGAATTTCTTGAAGTCCTTTGGTAACTCCTAAGACCCCAGATAGCCAGCATCTGAAATACAGGAATTTTATGAAAGATACTCCTAGGCATTTTTATGGTCCTTGGTGAAGTTAAGACAATCAAGTATTCCAGAAAATTTAGTTGTGTGGGGGTTTTCCTTGGTTTTCTGGAGGTGTTCTTTTTTCCTTCTTAAGAATGCTTGGTTAAAGTCTAGTGAGGCCTTTCCTTCAGTTTGCGTATTTGAGCTTCTTTGATGGTCTATCAAGAGAGAAAAGGAAGAAAAGTTTTTGCTGGGATATTCACTGGCTAAGCTAAAAATCCTTCATATGTGGAAAGGCTGAAAACGATCTGGTTTTTTTGATCTATCTCAAGGCATCAGGTGTGGCTGTATAGAGCAGTTCTGGAGTTGAAGTCATATGTTAGGATGCATTTAACTGAAAATTATTTTTCCCCTCATTTTCCTGTTTGTCTATTCTTGTTCTTTTTCTGCAAACCCCACATCATTCCATGCCTCCTGTGTGAAAATGTAAGAAGCAACAGATTAATCTCTCCCAAGTTACAGAGACTGCTACACTTACACAGTGGTGAGCGTAGCAAAGTAGCTGAAATACCAAGTCCACAATCTAGCCTTAGCACACAAAGCTCCCTTTACACCAGGCCAACCAATTCAGACCAAAACCCTGGTGCTCTTCCTTCCTTCCACCTGGGATTTACCATAAACCCCAGGGTTCTTTCTTACCCACTCCCCCCATAGTAAGCCCAAACAGACACAATTCAAATACAGAATTAACCAAGTTGGAAAAGACTTTCAAGATCATGAAGTCCAACCTGTCACCTGACACCAAATAATCAACTCAACCATGGCACTAAATGCTTCATCCAGTCTCTTCCTAAACACCTCCAGGGATGGGGACTCCACCACCTCCCTGGGCAGCACATTCCAATGGCCAATCTCTCTTGCTGGGAAGAATTTCTTCCTAACATCCAGCCTAAACCTCCCCTGGCGCAGCTTGAGACGGTGTCCTCTTGTGGTGCTGGTTGCCTGGGAGAAGAGACCAAACCCCACCTGGCTACAACATCCCTTCAGGTAGTTGTAGATGGCAATAAGGTCTCCCCTGAGCCTCCTCTTCTCTAATTAGGCATTGAAGGATGCAGATCAGAATGCTCTGCTCCTGAGAGGCCACAGACAAGCCTGGTGCCATCCTCCCCTGTACGTCCGATGAGGCAGCTTACTGTGTCCAGGGAGAAGAGAGGGAAGAAAAGAGAAAGAGAATAACTTTGCAGGATTTATGAGAAGAAATACGCTCTTGCCTCTGTCCACCCACAGGGTTGGACAGTCTGGGAACTGGAGGTCTCAATTTTGTGGCCCTTTTAAAGACACATTGCATCATTTTTGTGTTTTCACTTCCTACCCAAGTGTAGCCATCTGAGGCTTTTTGTACTTTTGGGAAATATAACCAAGAGTGGAATGTTTAACTGCTTTTAAAGTGGTTTCAAATGAGTTACTGGGTTTTCAAAGAACTTTTGGCCATGAGTGAAGAACACAATTCAATGTAATTATTAGCTTGGAATATTCTGGAAGACCATGATCTTGCATATACCTAATCTTGCAAACATGCTTAGTCCTCTGCTATGCATTTGCACCCCAAAGTGTAAAACAGTTGAATGAATTGCAGTAAGACGAATGTTCAGGTCAGTGGTTGACAAGGATTCATTGGAAGAGTTGTTGGGGTGTGGTTCCCCCCCCCCCCCCCCCCCAAAATGTACAGGTCTTTGACACTGTCCCCCACAGCAAATTCCTGGCCAAGCTGGCAGCCCATGGCTTGGACAGGAGCACACTGCATTGGGTTAGGAACTGGCTGGAGGGCCGAGCCCAGAGAGTGGTGGTGAATGGTGCCACATCCAGCTGGTGGCCAGGTACTAGTGGTGTGCCCCAAGGATCAGTGCTGGGCCCCATGCTCTTCAACATCTTTATTGATGATCTGGATGAGGGCATTGAGTCCATCATCAGTAAATTTGCGGACGACACCAAGCTGAGGGCAGGAGTTGATCTGCTGGAGGGCAGAGAGGCTTTGCAGAGGGACCTCGACAGGCTGGACAGATGGGCAGAGTCCAAGGGCAGGAGATTGAACACATCCAAGTGCCGGGTTCTGCACATTGGCCACAGCAACCCCAGGCAGTGCTACAGGCTGGGGTCAGAGTGGCTGGAGAGAAGCCAGGCAGAGAAGGACCTGGGGGTACTGGTTGATGGTAGGCTGAACATGAGCCTGCAGTGTGCCCAGGCAGCCAAGAAGCCAGTGGCATCCTGGCTTGCATCAGGAACAGTGTGGCCAGCAGGAGCAGGGAGGTCATTCTGCCCGTGGATGCTGCACTGGTTAGGCTGCACCTCGAGTCCTGTGTCCAGTTCTGGGCCTCTCAGTTTAGGAAGGATGTTGACTTGCTGGAACATGTCCAGAGAAGGGCAACAAAGCTGGTGAGGGGTTTGGAACAGAAGCCCTATGAGGAAAGGCTGAGGGAGCTGGGGTTGCTTAGCCTGGAGAAGAGGAGACTGAGGGGTGACCTTCTTGCTCTCTACAACTACCCAAAGGGAGGTTGTAGCCAGGTGGGGTTGGTCTCTTCTCCCAGGCAACCAGCACCAGAACAAGAGGACACAGTCTCAGGCTGCACCAGGGCAGGTTTAGGCTGGATGTTAGGAAGAAGTTCTATACAGAGAGAGTGATTGCCCATTGGAATGGGCTGCCTGTGGAGGTGGTGGAGTCACCTTCATTGGAGGTGTTCAGGAGAAGACTTGATGGGGTGCTTGGTTGCATGGATTAGTTGTTTAGGTGGGTTGGATTGGTTGATGGGTTGGACGTGATGATCTTGAAGGTCTCTTTCAACCTGGTGTGTTGTATTGTATGAAAGCTTTTGCATAAGATGGTGTTAAACTGATTTTTTTGGTGATATTCCAATGTGATTAGTGTGGATTTGTATTCAATAATGTCAGGAAGGACTTTGACCTCCTGTTCGTGCTTTAGGATTCAACTAAAACTGAGAGGTTGAAAGGGAGCATGCTTAAAAATGCAGTGTTGTGTTTGATATTAAGCCAAATCCAGGAAATATAATTGAATTTCCCACAGTTTTGATAAAAAGGCATAAATAGCTCTGAGTTCACTCAAGCTGAGCCCAGATATTTCCAGCATGCAGGGATGAGGAATTCTGGGGGGAAAAAAATAAAATTGGGAATTCAGCAAATTTTGGATGAACTTGGACTGAGATTTGTTTTTAATTATAGGATGCAAAGCCAAGCAAATTTAGTCTTGTTTTCAGTTATGGAATAAGAGTTTGACCAAAGTCTCAACAGAACTGACCATTTTGGGTGGATCCTGATGAATTATGTGGTGATCATTATGTTTTATTGCAAGCTATGCACTGAAATTGGTCAGAAATTCTTTGTGGCAGTTGTTAAAATAGACATTTACTCAGCATTATGATTAGGATGCCTATTTATAGGAAGCTGTTCATGTGTTCTACTTGATGAGAAAGATCTTCCCAGCTCTTAATCTGCACCAAAATTAAAATTTTGGGGCTGGAGTTTTTCTTCTCCCAGAACCAGGATTGTTTCAAATAATATTATTGCTTAAATAGTGTTCAAGCATTTGTTACTTGATGAGGCAAGTGGGAGTGCTCAAGAAAACACCCTCCTCCAAGTAGTAATAATTGTGACTAAATATTAAGTGTTTTTTGGGGAGCTCAACATTTCCTTTTGTGTGCTCTTGTGCTCCCTCTACTGACTCTGCACCTAAGAAATGACGAACTTTGAGAGCAGTGAATTTCCCATTCATGTCGATTGGGAAAGAAAATAATAAACCTGACTTGTAGTAGCTAACAGCTTACTTGTAGAGTTCCACTCTGGTTCTTAAGGTCTTGGAATGACACAGGAGTGAAAAGAGTCAATGAAGCATAGAATCAACCAGGTTGGAAAAGACCTCAGAGATCATCAAGTCCAACCTATTACCTAATACCTAACACCTCCTGACAACTAAACCACTGCTCCGAGTGACACATCCAAGCCTTTTTTAAACACTTCCAGGGACTGTGACTCCACCACCTCCCTGGGCAGCACATTCCAACGGCCAATTCCTCTTTGTGGGAAGAACTTTCTCCTCACCTTGAACCTAAACTTCCTGTGGCACAGCTTGAGACTGTGTCCTCTTGTTCTGGTGCTGATTGCCTGGCAGAAGAGACCAACCCCCACCTGGCTACACCCTCCCTTCAGGTAGTTGTAGAGAGCAATGAGGTCTCCCCTGAGCCTCCTCTTCTCCAGGCTAAACAACCCCAGCTCCCTCAGCCTCTCCTCACAGGGCTTGTGCTTGAGACCTCTGACGAACCTTATTTCTCTTCTGTGGATGCATTCAGAGTTGCAGATGGAGGAGAACAGCATTCATTTCTTTCAGTACTAGGGAGAAGCAGAGAAGACTGAATAGGTCAAGAGGCAAAAGGCATTAATAATTGCTTTTTGTGAGATTTGATGGAGAGGGAAAGGAAGGTAGAAGCTGTTAGATGTTCACAGAGCATGCAGAGAATGGTGGTGTCACTTGTTGCATCTATTCACTCCCATCATACTCCAGGAAAATCTTCAGAGGACTGAAATCCATTTTGAAGCCTTGCTGCTTTTGTGTTTGGTTTTGGATTTTTTGTTTTCTTTGAATTAAGCTTAATCCAGTGGCTGAAAAGCTTCGAGTCCATAAGCATGTAAGACCAAATCAATGGTCTCTTAACTTGGTTTGACCAACACAAATGAAGTATCATAGAATCAATCAGGTTGGAAAAAACCTCAGATCATCAAGTCCAACCTGTCACCCAACACCTCGTGACTAACTGAATCTAATGTAAACTGCGACCAGTTCAACAGGGACACCTAAATACAGTTTTGATGTTTTCCTCAGTGTGGTTAAAAGCCTTGAAGGATTCTTGGGGGTGTTTTTTAGCTCTGGAGTGAGCCCTGGAGATGTTGCAAGATGGTTTCAGTCCAAAATGTTCTTTTAACTTGTGACTTAAGTGTAAATTCCTCTTTATGTGAAAGATAAAGTATGTGGTTTCCACTTCTTTCACCTATCTAAGGAGAAGATGCTGCTGCAGCTTCTGGTGGTGGTCTCCATAGATACATCCTGTGTAATTTGGAGGACCCCACAGATCATTTGGTTGGAGCAGCTGGATTGAGCTTTACCTTCCATCTTTGCAATTAAATTGCTTCTTGGAGGCACCTTTTTTCCTGTCAGTTGTTACAAAAGGTCACCTGAGACCCACCTGTCTCCTCAGGTGAAGACAACTTCCTCTCCAGTTTGTGAGACTAGTCAAAGTGCTACGGTGTTGTGCTTTGCAGTGGGGTTTATTGTCCTTTATTTGATATCTAAAGCTCTTAGAGTTTTGACTTTCCCCAATGATTCATTTCCCTTCTTGCTCTGGGGGAATTCTGGCACCTAGTTACTAGGTCATGATATTTTTATTTCCAGAGGAACTCAAACTCAAGCAATGAAAACTTATCTGTGAGGCTGACATAACCACAACATGTACATGGATTCTTGTCATACTGCCTCAACATAAATGTTAAATGTTCCCAGTGTGACTCTGGAATAAAATCCATGAAAAGATGTATTACAAATAGTGGTAGATGAAACTTGGACTCCTAACTGTCATTAAAATGTCGTTTTGCTGGAAGATTTCAAAACACTCAGCACACACCTAGCAACTTTAACATGTTACCTAGCTTCACTCCTGGAATAGAAAATTCAAATGTCAGGTTTAGCTAGGACATTGCAGAAACATGTGAGAGAGGCTGAACCTAATCTGTGCTCTGCATTCTCTTTTGTCACAAATAAGAGTATTCTCTAGCCTTGCCACGTTGGCACTGGGGAAGAGACCACCCTGGGTGGTTGCTCTCCTTCTGCCCGAGGTGAAAATTCACTGCAGATGCTGTACTTAAGCAAGTGACAGATTCACACTCCAAACTGGTCACAGCACAAGGCTTAAGAATTTACCATACAAAAACCATCCCAGACTGCTTTTCCTTTTTGCCACTTCTCCTGAAAGCCTTAATGCTAACCTGTAGCTGATGCCAGGATCATGAACCTCTAGAATATAGTTTTTCCCCATAAAATGTTCTCTTGCTTGAACTATCACAATGAATTAAACAGCGAACACTTAGATTCTGATCAGATTTATAATGTACCAAACATTTAATCTTTAGATAGAGATTTCATGAAGATTTATGAATCCATTGCCTAGCTCTGACCTGAACTGGAGGGATTTCAGATTATAACTCTCTTTTTTTCTTGCTTTTAATGGGCCCAGTGCCCACACCAATGGTAAGCAAACTTTAGGCTAGAAAGAAAGGAGAAGAAGTTGTCTTTGAAACTCACAACTGAAGTATCTGGGCTTCAAACAATGCATCTTGCACCCTGTAATGTATGCACCATTATGCTGTTGCAAGAGTAAATAAATTTGGGACATCTGAGTTGTTTTTCAGGTGGGTCAGGAATTCTTCCTTTTCATCCTTGACCCTCATTTTTAATTGCTGTGGACTTTTGTTTGCTACATGTAAATGATGTTGAATTCGTTTGTTAGGTTGCTAGTTACATGTGATGTTAGAGTTTATCTGTCTCTGCCCAAGAACGGTGGATCTGTTTTAAGGAACACCTGGGAGATGATTCATGCATCTGAATATGGATCAGCACTGGAAAGGGTAGATTCAGTTTCAGATCATTTAGTAGTATACTTTGCTCAGGCTTGGGTTTAAGATTTATCTTCTAAATAATAATAGTAGTAATTTATTTTTCCATGTATTTTTTTTCTTTCCCCTAAAAAGAAAAGGCAGCTCTTTATTTCTTTTTCCAAGTAGAAATTTAGATTAAATCCTGGGCGGGGGGGGAGGGAAGTAACTACAAAACATTCAAAACAGGTCTGTATCAAGAAATTTATCTGAAGTCTGTGTTTAAACATGTTTAAAGCGAAGTACGTCACACAAATGCATGTTCTGAACAAGATCCTGTTCATGCTGAAGTTGGTAGAAGAATTCCCATCTCACTTCACCAAGACCAGTCCACCATCATCCCTGCACAGAAAGACAAACAAAAAGTCTTAGAAGAACAAACTCCCTGCAAAGTTAGGATAATTGCTGCCCAGGGCCTCACAGATTGTCCAGGGAGGTGGTGGAGTTGTCATTCCTGGAGGTGTTGAAGAACCGTGTGGAAATAACACTGGGAGATGGTTTAATGGCCATGGTGGTGTTAGGCAGATGGTTGGACTTGATGATCTTTATTCCAACCAAAACAATTCTGTGATTCAGACTCGTCAACATCTTTTGTCTTTGTTGCTTTCTTCCTCTCCCAGTGAAAAGTGGATGTAAAGAGGCATCAAAGAGCCAGGAAAGAAAAACATCTTTTATTGGTTAAGATTTCTGTCCTCTTTCAGGATGACAGAGGTAAGAAAGACTGAGGAAGCTGGGGCTGTTTAGTCTGGAGAAGACTGAGAGGGGGTCTCATCGATGCCTATAAATATCTGATGGATGGGTGTCAAGTGGAGGGGGCCAAGCTCTTTTCTGTGGTGCCCAGAAATAAGACAAGGAACAATTGATGCAACTTCAACATGAGAAGACATTTCTTTACAGCAAGGGCGATGGAGCCCTGGAACAGACTGCCCAGAGAGGTGGTGGAGTCTCCTTCTCTGGAGACTTTCAAAACCCATCTGGATGCATTCCTGTGTAGACTACCCTGGGTGATCCTGCTTTTGTCAGAGGGGTTAGACTTGATCTCTGGAGGTCCCTTCCAACCTCTAACGTTCCATGATTCTGCAAGGTTTCTCCTCTCTAAATTAGCAATTGTAGGTGAGATTTTCCTGCTTGTTGCACTTGGCTCTATATGAATGTAAATGAAAGAAGTGATTTTTTCCTTCTTATTCTTGCAAAATACAATTAAATATTCTTGCATATTTAACTATAATTTCCAAAGCATTCTGCGGTGATCCTATTTGTTCAGGTAGAGCTACATTTGTTTTCACTCCTGCATATTCAGTTTTGCAAGCATTAAAGCAGCAACAAAGTGATTCTTTATTATGCCTCCTGATAATAACCTTTCTGTCTCGTAAATAACAATAAAAAGTGAGTCATCAATAGTTTGCAGCTTCTTAGCTATAAGGTGTCTGTAAGAGAAGTCGGCGTCTTGCCTCCAGGGAGTAGATTAAAGGCGAAACCGAGTGTGTTTCTGCTTACTTTCTTGGCTCATTGCTTTATGGATATGTGGGATCTAAGAAATAAATGGTGGTCGAGAAAGAACAAACACATTTATTAGAGCAGTTAGAGAAAGACACTGTTTTGCTGTTTGCCAAGGTCCTTCTGAACAGCATGTTTGGCAGCTACCAAATGACACGGCCTGCGCGGAGCCGATTTTGATGAAGCCTCTGGGATGTGTTAAAAAGTAAACCAGAGCAAATCACGTACTGGAAAGCATAACTCAATCAAGGAAAAATGTATGATTAAGGGCGACATGGGCAAGGAAAGCTTTGCCAGAGCTCAGGGTAAATATTTGTATCAGTGTGAAGTGAAAGCTTCACATCGCTGATGTCAAGCAGCTGGAATTTTCATTGTTTATAAACTTTTGTTGTTACAGTTGGATTTTGGCAGCAAAGGTACCAAAGAGAGAGCAGTTTCCCAGCAAGCAAGTTTTGAGTTTTGATAAAACAGCTTGAAAGGATAGGAATGTAAGGATGCAAAGTTTCTATGCCTTCTTTTAAAAATAGCATTGCATGTGACCACCAGTTGCCTTGTGACGTGCAGTTGGCTCGTCCTGGTGGAGTGTTCTGAGTATATTTCTGTGTTGCGCAGGCAAAAATGAGAGATGCAGATGGTGGCTGCCAGCCTCTTACCTTACAAAGGTGACCAGCAACCATCAAACGATGAGATTTAAGTAGCTGCATTAACAACTGCATCTCTATCTTGTTCCAAGACCAGAGTTATTTTCGTTGTGGCTTTTTTTCTGTAGAGAACATTGCCAGTGTGAGTCAAATATTTTAATAGGAGAAAAAAACACTCTTTGCAGAATAGAATACAGAATGAACCAGGTTGGAAAAGACCTCAGACATCGAGTCCAACCTATCACCCAACATCATCTCATCAACTAAACCATGGCCCCAAGTGCCTCATCCAGGCTCTCTTTAAACCCTTCCAGTGATGGCGACTCCACCACCTCCCTGGGCAGCACATTCCAACGGCCAATCTCTCTTTCTGGGAAGAATTTTTCCTAACGTCCAGTTAAACCTCCCCTGGCACAGCTTGAGACTGTGTCCTCTACTTGGGGACTGAACCCAGTTCTTTGGGCTCTATCCAAGAGTCTTAAGAAGATAAACTAATATGTCTCCTTACCCCCAATGCACTCAAACTATGGCTGTGGGCATTGCTGTTGTGTTTTGCACCACGTTTTATTCAGCAAGAGGTTTTATTAGAGTATTTCTAGGATTTTAGAACTATGCATTTAATATGTAGTAATTTCTTTCTTGGAGTGAAATTTGTTTTTCAGGCTTTTTGTGGTTATTGTTGTCTGTTGAGTACATCTCTGTAATACAAGAAGGAAGTGATGTGTACTGCAGTTCAGTCGCTAGGAGTTGATGTTTTTAACTTTGAGGGTTCTTGGGACATTTCTCCTCATCTTGGGTCATGATCCCAGAAGCTTCTTATTGGGCTGGTCTCTAGCATTTTCTGTGGGTGAGTTTGCCACTGTGCAGCTGGTTCCTGCAGGAAGAAGGGGAAGCAAAGGCATTGCAAAGGCCTATTGAGAGGCTAAAAAACAAGTGAAAGTTAACAAAACTTTTTTCAAAAGTCTGAGACTGGTGATTAGGTTCCCAAGTAAGGAGATCTTGAACTTTAAAGTAACCTGAGCTGTCGGTTGTGTGTGGCTGAAGCTTCCATGACCCATCACACACGTACATGAGGATGCTTCAATTCCCAGAGCTCCATGCTTCTGTCTAAGCAAACCAGGGGCTATCCCTGCCAATGCAAACCAGTGCTCTGCAAGAACCTAAGTGTTACCCAGCTGCTCTAAGAATAGAAATCAAGCCCCTGCTGGTATAATTAAGAAATCTTCACTTCCAGTCCCTGGGCTTTAGAGACCTGGATCACTAACTAATTCCAATTTAGAGAGCTTTTTTGATAAGAGCTTTTTGTAAACTAGGAAATAAGCTGAGAATGAAAACTTTACATTGCAAGTATTTTAGCTATGCACTCACCCTGTTCAGTGTTATTTAATGTTTGGTCTGTCCTGGAGGGAAATCAGATCTATCAGCCTTGAATTGAAGAAATACAGCGTGCTCATTCTCCTAAGGGTTTTGTAAGGGGGTGTGTGTGTGAAGTGGCACTCATCCACGGTCTCCAATCTTACATTTGGAAAAACCCAGCAATTTCATTCATAAATGCGGGGTTTGGCCACAAAGTCTTATGGCAGAGTCACCTCCTGAGACTCCTGGCTGCTCAGAGCTCTGGATAATGTAGGGGTAGAAACTCAGCCTGGGCGCAGATGGATGTTTGGATGAATTTAATATCTTTCTTTCTGCAACATGAACTCCACAGTAGATTCTGATCTCATTTGTACTTGGTTTGGCAGCTGGGTGGGAGCTGGGGTAGGGGAGTTGTTGTGGTTGACAGTGATGGAGAGGGATCAATGTCACACCTGTTCTTATTTTTTTTTTGTCCCCTAAATAAGATTAAATACGTATTTATCAAGGTATCTTTTCTCTAAGTGGGAAGCAGTTTGTCAAGGATAAAAAGTCTCAGAAGCTTGACTGAGCAACTTTCTCTTTTATATGTATAGGTAGATATTCTTTATATTTTCATTACAGCTTTTATTTGACTCATTTCTCTTTTTGTTCTTCCACATTTTAAATTCTTTTCTTCATTCTTCACCCTCTAGACTCTCCTCCTGCGGCTTCCTTGAAACAGCATGCCAATTCAGAGCTAGTTCTGTGTGATTCAAACCTTGTAACCCACACATTGCAGGAGGTTTAAAGACAGCGGTGAGATCACCCACCCACTCATTACTTATTATTATTTTATGCATCATAGTGGAGCAGGTCAAATATCTGCACACTTTTACGAGGCATGGGGAGCAAACCGTTGTGGCAGTGCTGCCCAGGAGATGGAACAGCGCGTTCTATTTCTAACGCTGCTGTTGACATCCAAGTCACTCAATCTTTTCTGCTGCTTTCTCACCTAGGATGCAAGAAAGCCAATACCTACTACTGTTTGAAAAATCATGTAAATTTTGGACATATTGGAGTGAGAAATAATTTCTAGTGAGAAATAATCTCCTTAGAAATCCTTGCAAGAGGTGACTTTTGAAATGGCTTGTCTGCTGTTTCTCACCTCCTGAGGGTATGAGAGGGTTTTTTGCCTTAGATCATCCTAGCACCTAAGAACCCTTTATAAATGAATTAATGATTTACTAATTTATTCTTAGTGAGGTCTTCCTTCTGTGTCTCTCAGCATTCTTTTTGCTCCCTCTTCAGGCCACGTCCTCCTTCCATCTCCTTTGGGCTTGGATGGTGCCTCCATGGCAAACATCAAGGGTGCCACCTCCATTGGCTTTATTGCTTCTGTGACTCTTTTTAAAGCCACGGCTTAATGAGTAAGGGATCATGGCTTGATGACTTTTGTTTTGCTGAGGTTTCTGAGCATCGCAATTCAGCTGATATAAATCAGATTGGTCTTGTGGTTTGCATTGAAAAGAAGTGCTGCTTGTGAGCATCCCTGGGGTGATTTAGGCTTGCTTCCTTTACTCCTTCCGAAATTTAGTGTACATTCTAATCTTTGGGGTTTTCCAAACAACATTGAGGGAGGAATCCAAATGTATGATTTTTTTCTAATGGAAAGAGGGCTTTGATTTGACAGACCTGGTGCTACCAGAGACTGAATGTCAAATGGAGCATGCTGCTGTCATCTGCCACATGGGTCTGTGTGAGCCTGAGTTAACACAGGGGAACACAATGAGCACAGTGCACTTATTTACTCATTTTGTGGTTTATTCTATCACCAAGGGGTACACAGGCATGTTTGGAGCTCCTTGTATAAGGCCTTCTAGGAAGCAGTGGAAAATCAGTGTATAACTCATGGGCAGCTTCTAATCCCTGCTGGCTCTACAGGAGATGAGCTTTTGTTGTCCTTGTGTACTGTTTGCGCAGTTGCTAGCACCACCTTCTCAAGGGTCTCATGGCAGGTGTGGGGAGACTGGTCTTGTAGGTGAGGACCTGACCAAATAATTTCTGAAGCCTCTGAGATAATTTTCTCTTGGAAAGGTTTCTTATCTGCTCTATAGAGGAGCTGCCTCCCAGGTAATGAGGCAGCGGGGATGTGTGAAAACCCAGCAGGCAAACTGCCCTAGAGCAGAAAGTGTCAGTTGGTGCTGACCTCAGCCTTGCTGCCTCCTGGAGCTCTGCTGAGGCCATAAGGGTGATCCAGGCTGGTGATCAGCTTCAGCTGCAGTTATTGGTTACTTGGACATGCATCTCCCCTCCCACCCCATGTGATCCAGTACTTCACCTCAAACGTACAACTTCTGCAGGAGATCTACTGTTGTATGCTGCCAGTGTCAAAGCTTGAATTAGTGTCTAAGGGGGGCGGGAGGGGGAGGGGGGGTTGTTGCTAAGTAAGTAGAAAATAGGGATGATTTTACTTGATGCTTTCAGCGGCTGGCTGCTACGTTTAAAAGTTACAACCCAAATTATGTCTGAAGTTTGATTTATTTTATTTAACTTATTTTTTTAAAAGAAGGGCAAGGGTATAATTTTGCCAAACATTTTGGTATTCTTTTATTTTTTTTTTCCCCTTGGAATGATGAAACTGCTGTGCTGCAATCAAACTGCAATAAAAATGTGAAATACTGTCGGATGCTATGAAGCTGGTGCAAAGGAAAGCCAGCGATAGAAGCAGAATCCTAAACTAAATTTAAGGGGGAAGCAAGCAATTTTACTTTCAAAATGACAGGAGGCAAACTACCCTTAAAAGTGCTTGAACAGTGCAATAATATTACCCATGTTCAGACGAAATGCAACTCTAGAGCTCTTTGCAGTGGATGCATTTGTTTAAAAATAATTTGAAATATATATATATATAAAAAAAATCGAAACAAACAGAAATCCCAACAACCCAAACCAAAAACAACAACCAACAGCCAGAAGAGGAGGAAAGCTCAGAGCTGCCAGAGTCAGCTTTGCAAAGGGGACTGTAGGTGGAGCTCTGCTCTGCGATTCTGAGCTCCACAATGAAGCAATTGTTTCCCCCCCCCCACTTCCAAGTCTCTGCTCAGCAATTCCTCCTTCCCTCTCTGTGTGCTTTTTGGTCGCATGTTCTATTTATTTTAATGTATACCTTTGTGCAAAGCCTGTCTCTGAGTGGTTAGATACCCTGTTGATATGTGGCCTTCAAGTCAGGGGGAGGAGTGCAGCCTATTCCCATGACATCCGTGGGCTTTGTAGAGCCAAAAAACCTTCTCAGGAACACCTAATCCTTGGGCTCCCTCCAAGTACCACAATCTCTCTGCACAACTGACATGGGCCACTTGGGACACTTGAGGGCTTTAGGTGTGTCTCTCTGAAGTCAGCCACAGCCAAGCATGAGGCAAATGTGCCCAGACCAAAGAAAATAAATTATGTGGGCTCCAATTTTCAGCAGTTATGAAGTATTAAATTACACATCTGAAGAATTCACTCCGGGGTTAACCCTTTGGAACCTGCCCGGAGCGTGGTGGTGACTCCTGCCTGGAGGAGCGGCGCTGCCCCAGTTGCAAAGGCACGAGGGTCATCGGTCACGGGGGCCGGCATGCTAATTGAAATGTGTCATAATTAGCTGTTAACACTAAAAAGGGAGAGTGGGTACAAGGGGAAGAGTGATTTGGTACCTGTGCAAAAGCAGGGCGGAGGGGATGCAAGAAGCAGCTCCAGGTGTTAGCATTGGTGGCACGCAGGAGCCTCTTGAGGTGCACCCCCAAGAAGTATTTAAATAAAACTATAAAGTTTTAGACTCTGTTTTGGAACCATGAGTGCAACTTCCAGCACATTAGCATGTGCTTTAGCACAATTAGCACAGCCCTGTAGCTGCCTCTTCGTTCAGGTTTGGAGAAGTGGTTGTGAGCCAATGCAATCCTGCTGAATTTCTCGCTAAGAAAAGGCATTAGCTCTTGGTAAGAGATACAAAAAGTACATCCTGCCCTGCCTCCCTCAAGTATTTCTGGTTCCCCACAGCCATCTGTAACATCAAATATCTGGTACATTATGTTGCTGAAACTTAGTGTAAACCCCACACTGGAAAAACAAACGGCTGACTTTTTTTTTTTATTTTGTTCCTTTCTTTCTTTCTGTGGATTTTTAAAGGTATTTTTCTTAAGTAAATAATTAGCCTGTGGAAGCTAGAATAATAAATTAATAGACAATTATTCAGAAGGAGACTTTGGACTTGTTTACCCCCTCCCTTACTATTGTACTAATGAAAGTTTGTAGTCTTTCTGCAAGCCAATCTGGAGTTAAGTTCCATGATGAGTGTATGAAGCTGCTTTGTCCAGCTTGCTGACACTGCTGTATCTGTGCTGCTGTCCCCTGGCATACACAGATTTTTCCCAGGGTGATTTGCAATCATTGAATTAGTATTCATTGTTAATCTTGGAAGGACCTGATCCTGAAAATGGTGCAAAACATCATTCCTTGTGTGAATCAAGAGCAAATCTGGGAGATAGTGTTTAATCCTCCAAGGCACGCCAGTGGTGATAACCCTCCCTGCTAGTTCATGCCCTGCCTTGCTTGGCTATGTCGTGGCCCTTTCTGAAAAGGTTTGTGGATCTTGAAGGTGTTGAGCTTGAGGGTTCATGGATCTTGAGGGTGTTGGGCTGGCCCAGCTGCACAGGAGTTAAAAAGGGAGTGGAAGAGGCTCATGTAAATTTTAGAGGCAATCTCCAAGGCTTCAGGAATTGCTTTGTTCTCCCTTGTCTGTAACCTCTGTGGCAGGATGGGAACTACGCTGGCTGCGTACAATTTTGGTCTTGCACGGTACTGGGTGTATCATTAAACCGCTTTTCTTTCTTATGCACCTTTTGGAGATCAGACTGTTAGAGGCTAGAAGGCACCCTGAAAGCTTATCCAGTCCAACCCTTCTGCCAGAGCAGGATCACCTAGAGCAGGTCATATAGGAATGCATCCAGGTGGGTTTTGAACATCTCCAAAGAGGGAGACACCACAATCTCCCCGGGCAGCCTGAGATGATGTGTTGACATGGTTTGTGCTATAGATGAGTATCTCTCTGGCATGAGAGTCTCTCTCCAAACCCTTTTCCCTGTCCCAGTGACATAACACATTGAAAGTAGAACCTAATTTTCCACTTCTGTGTTTTTAGGGAGGTTTTCACTGAAGAATTGTGTTCAAGCAGCAGTAAAAGATAAGGCATGAAGGAGGTATAAATAGCAGTTTTGTATATTTGGAAAATGGCTCCACAAAGAAGCTGTGTTTCTTTCACAGGAGCATCTTTCCTCTGCAGTCTGTTGTGTGGTAGGGAATGAATCAGGAAGTGTATGTGGGGTGTCCTTCTTTTTTTAGGAATAGCTTCTTTTTTGATGTTCCTTTCAGTAGCATGACAATTTTTCCAGGAGTTCCCCAAAACAATTTAATGGATTCAGTATGTTGGCTATAACTTTTGACTTAATGTGTGATATTAAAATGCATGCAAACTGGGATG
Source organism: Picus viridis (assembly GCA_033816785.1). Lineage (NCBI taxonomy): Eukaryota > Metazoa > Chordata > Aves > Piciformes > Picidae > Picus > Picus viridis. Next base: position 3,741,792 of record CM066587.1, on the reverse strand, counting down.
CTTTGGAGGAGAAGAATGAAAACTCTGGTCCTGGAGTAACACCATGAAAAATGTGAATCTCTTCTACATGCACAAGCAGCAGAAGCAAATGACTGCATTCAAGGGTTTATGAGGAGCCTGTTAAAATTTCTTTAGCTAAAGCTTGGTGGAGAAATTTCCCTTTAGCTATTTTTATGAAACATGTGGATTTTTATTAATAACTCTCACTCCAGTTTTGTCTGACTGCCTTGGACCTGACTATTAGGAGACTGCTCTACACAAGTAAACCCTACACAAACTTTTCTCTAGAGTATCGAGGAAGCTTTGGGTGGATGCAGGACCTCCATCAGGCAATCACAGAATGGTTTAGGTGGGAAGGGACCTTAAAGATTACGTAGTTCCAATCTCCCTGCCATGGGCAGGGGCACCTTCCACTAGACTGGGTTGCTCAAGGTCTCATCTAACCTGGCTTTGAACATCTCCAGGGAAGGGGCATCTACGGTCTTCTTGTGCAACCTGTTCCACTGTCTCTCCACCCTCACTGTTAAGAATTTCTTCCTAATATCCAGCCTAATTCTTCCCTCTTCCAGCTTCAATCCATTCCCTCTCATCCTATCACTACAAGCCCTTGTAAGAAGTCACTCCCTAGCTTTCTTGCAGGCCTCCTTCAGGTACTTGAAGACTCCTATAAGATTTCCTCAGAGCCTTCTCTTTTCCAGGCTGAATGTTCAGCTGCTCCTTGAAGCACAGTCACAGGTTGCTATTCTTCTGAGCAGAGGCTGGTGAGAGAACCATCTCTCATGTTGCCTCCAGATAAAATCATTGTCTTTCCTTAAGCAAGAGCCCATAAGACATTCCAGGATTGAGATTAAAATGCCTCGACTGGAGGCTTGATCTTTGAAAGAAGTTCTTCCCAGAAAGAGAGATTGCCCTTTGGAATGGGCTGCCCAGGGAGGTGGTGGAGTCAATGTCCCTGGAGGTGTTTAAGAGGAGACTGGATGAGGCACTGGAGTCTAGTTGATTAGATAGTGTTGGGTGATCAGTTGGACTTGATCTTGGAGGTCTCTTACAACCTGGTTGATTCTGTGACCATGATGAAGTTAAATGAATTTGCCTTTTTCCTTCCTCTCCTTCCAGCCCCCAAGAGCATGAGTTAAGCCCATGCTAGCCTAGGTTTTCAGGCTTGATTCTGAATCCCTCTCTTTTTGCAGGGTGAAGTCAGGCCCTCAATGTTGCTTACATGTCACTTTAGTGGTCGAATTACTTTTTATTTTGGTGCTCAAGCAGGTCAGAGATCTAGGATGATATACACATGGAAGTAAGGTCTCTTATACCCCCCAAACCCCATCCAACTGCAGTTCACCCTTAAAGAGCCAGAAAGTGCAGGAATTTTTTGACTCGTTACAATTTATTGGAGAAAAATCTGAAAGCTACATTTATTGGAAGCAATTTGTGTAACACTGTTGTAGCCCTTTCTTGCTTTCTATGTTGCAGTCAGGTGAGACCATTTGTTCCCACCTGACTCATCAGTGGTATGTGAGACTGGTGATAGCAAAGCAATGCCAATGGAGCAACTGTTACTTTTAGGACCAAACACAGAGCATTTCTGGAATGCATGAAAACTGTGGGGTTTGTCTGCTGAAGGGAAAAGTGGATTTGGGCAGGGTGGAATCGAGCTGGCAAGGGTTCGATGTGGACACTTGAAGTGTTTTGGTGTGTTTGGGCCTGGGCCAGAACACCATTGAGATGAGGCCAGATGAAAAACCTGGATCTAGAGCCTCTTCCTAGCATCCCCAGTTTGATGTTTAGGTGGTTGATTCGATTCCAGCTTCAGGGCAAACTGGTATTCCTGTGTTCTGATTGTGAAGACCTTCAACCCAGGGATTTTCTAGCACACGTACATGAGAGACCTGGATGATTTTCTGAAGCTTTGCTTTCATTTCTCTACTTTTGAACCCAATCAAGCGCTTTGGGAGAAGTGGATCAAGGAAAAGGTGCAAAAACTGGGTCGTAATCAGAAAAATGTAACGAATGCGTGAACCGAACTAGGAGTTAAGGGGTAAGGTGCCTCCTGTGACTTATTAGATCCAAAACAGCACTGAGGATATTCTTTCTCTTGTTCTAGGGAAACCAGATCCAAGTGGTTTCTTTGCTCTGTTCCCTCTGTAAAGTAGCTATGAGGAAAATTACACTTAAGTCTCAGCCAGAAAATCCATCTGGTATGAGAAGAAGGGGCCAAAGTACAGATTTTTGAGCACTCAAGACTGCCTTCTGTCTTGACTAAACTATCTCCTGCCCTGCCCATTTTTGGGGTCTCCCATCCCCTTTGTATCTTCATATCCATGTCACTGTAGCACCTTCACTATACAGCTGCAACTTAAACCTGCCTTCAAACTTTAAAGGGTTTAGCATGACATTTGTTGTCTTTGCATGGATGCCCTGCTCATTTCTCTGTCATCAGGTTGTGCATGGCCCTGTATCTGTCCCTGTGTGATAGGATAGGTCATTGGGATTAAAGTCTGGGGACCAGAGGAGACTTATTGGTAGGCCTATTCCTACATCTTACAGTTCCTGAGTGGTCCCAATTTATTTATTACAATTTTTCCCCAAAAAAGATTTAATAGTCACTTTGGTCCACAACTTTTGACCCAAGTTAGAAATAGAGGGGGGGGGGAAACCCCAACAAAACCAACAAACAACCCAAGTTTTCTGTTGAATGTTGTGTTCAAACTGAAATAACACATCTCATGTAAATTTCAGCAATTGGAGAGATTGTTTTGAAACTCCAAAGCAGTTTGTGTTCATTTATCTAAAGACAGGATCACAAAATGTAACACTTCTGCAAAGTCTGTATAGTTGTTTTTACCCTGAGTAGGGCTGAAATATTGCTCACTTCTAGCCTATGATTTCAGCTGAAATATTTGCAGAGCATAGAGCTGAACAAATGTAGAGGGACCTGATCCCATCTGGGTGCCTTCTAGTTGTTGCAGAGGCTGGAATGTGGTCTGCTCGAGGATCTCCTGAAGCCTAATTAGCACTTCACCTGTCAGCATTGGATGGAGCTCCATGCTTGGGTTGATATCTGTGCAGAGTGCCAAGTGGGAAAATAAAAATGACTGTTGCCCAAGCCCACATGCTGCAATGGCAGTCGCCTCTAATTAAATGGTTGCACAGAAGTTGCTTTCAGGCAGTTTCAGGGCAGCAAGAAAAAGCATGCTCAAAGGTAGGATCAAGCACAGCTGCAACAACATATCCCTGAGGGCATCTAATGTGCATGGAGTAGAAGTCAAGAGATGTGTCTACAGAGGTTTGAACCTCTCCTTTAGCTTTTCTACTGTAGAGCTGGGAAAGAGACTATTCTGGTTTTCATGTGGCCACAAATGCATCCCCAGGTTGCAGCAGGATCACCACTGTGCCTGTTCTTCTACCATCTTCTTCCTTCTGCTTTATAAAGAAAAGGTCTTCCACTGATGTTGGACTATGATGGGTGATGCTTATTCTGCAGTAACCTTTTTGCCGTGTGTCAGATGGGGTTGGGTGTGCTGGCCAAGAAGACCCCACACCTACCTTTGGGAGAAAGATGATGTCAGCTGTGGGAAACACAGTAGGGCTTCTGCAATGCTGGGCTCAGTGGTAGACATGAGCAGAGGAGGAAATAGAGCTTCTGGTAGCAGGAGACCCAAAGCTACCACTAGCAGGTACTCAAAGTGAGAAGCTGTACAGGTGTTCTATGTTCATGAAAGAAACACCTTGCTCTGTGCATCCTCTACCATGCTCCAGCAGCCTCTTCTCACACACAGCCCTGGCACTGGTCTGCAGCTGCAGCAGTTGGCCGATGGCAGCGAGGAGGTGCGAAGGCATCTCGGGCTGCCACCTCTGCCAAGCACCGTGCTGCAGTCCCTCCTGTGATGGTTTCTCTAACCCCCTGCAGCGACAGCAGGTCTGGCTTGAAACTGTTTCAGAGCCACAGATGACATGGAGAATCAGGCGGCTGACATTTGCAAGGAGATTGAAATGAGTCACTGTTCTCAGAGACACACTGCTCGGGGAGAACCCCACTGCTGCTGCTGCTAGCTTCTTTATTGTTTTTCCTGCCCTAAATACTGTGGAATATTGTTGGCTCATGGCAGATTGATTATAGCTTGAAAAATATCTCCTTGGCCTTTTCCGTGAGGCTGTAGTGGTGCCCTGATCTGGAAATGTGTGTGTGTGTGTGATTTGGGTAATGGCCGTTTCACTAACTCTGTGCTAAACAGAGTAGTCTGAAGGTGGTTGATTTTTTTTTTTTTTTTTCTGTCATGGTTTGAACTTTCCAGAGTTGGCTGAATATGAGGCAGCCTGTGCCCAGGTGGCCAAGAAGGCCAACAGCATCCTGTCCTGAAACACAAATGAAGCAAAAAGCAGGACTAAGGAAGTGATTGTCCCCCTGTACTCAGCAAAAGTGAGGGCACATCTTGAATACTGTGTTCAGTTGTGGGGCTCTCACTACAAGAAAGACATTGAGGTGCTGGAGTGTGTTCAGAGAAACCCTAAGAGCTGGGGAAGGGTCTAGAGCACAGATCTTGTAAGGAAAGGCTGAGGGAAAGGGAGCCTGGAGAAAAGGAGGCTTGGGGGAGGCCACCTCACTCTCTACAAGTACCTGAAAGGATGATAAAGCAAGATGTGGGTTCTCTCAAGTGATAGAATAAGAAGAAACAGTCTTGAGCTGCAGCAGGAGAGATTTAATTTGGATATTAGAAGAAAATCCTTCCCTGCAAGGGTTCTTGAACACTGGCACAGGCTGTCCAGGGAGTTAGAATAGAACAGAATAAACAAGGTTGGAAGAGACCTTCAAGATCATTGTGTCCAACCTATCATCCAACACCAACTAATCAGCTAAACCATGCAACTAAGCACCCTATCAAGTCTCCTCCTGAACACCTCCAGTGACGGCGACTCAACCAGTTGGCTGAATGCCTGTCCCTGGAGGTATTTCAAAGAGCCAGAGATGTGATGCTGAGGAATAGGGTTTAGCCCCAGCCTTGGTGGAGTCACAGAATGGTTGGACTTGCTGTTCTTAAAGGTCTTTTCCAACCAAAATGATTCTATGAAAGAAGATAGCAGATTTAGCAGACAGGCTTATGAGTGCCAGTAAGGGACACTGGATAAACTCACTTGCCTAATACCTGTGTCTGTTCCTTTTATATCCATCCTCTGTTCCTGTCTCCAGGGCCACCTCCTTTTGTTCTATCTTCTCTGACCTCGCACTGGAGGTAGCAGAAATGTTATGTAGTGCCTGGACATGGAGTGTTCAGAGAGAGATATCTGATGGAGAGGCTGGCCAGATGAAGGACCCACAGGGACTGTTAGTTGTGCATTCCCAAAGTTAGTTAGTTAGTTTTAAAATGAATTTGCAATGGAGATGGTGTTAGAGGATGAAGCTAAGGAGAGGGGGGCTATGCTGTCATGAAGGATGGTGAGCTGGGTGAGGTGGTTTGCAGTGCTCAAGCAAAACCCATGCCCTTACTCTTACTGAGATGTAGGAATAGTTGCTCTCTCTCTCCTCTGAGTTACAATAAATAAGATTAAGCTAACGACTAATTAACTTTGTTATTGGGTTCGGTGCATTCCCTTTGCATGGCTATGGATCTTATAGGGCTCCAAGGACTGGCTGATGGTGAGGCTGCTGTAAGGCTCTGGACTATCATGAACAGTGCTGAGGGAACACTTTTTCTCAGTAGATACTCCTTTTTCCTACTCCTCAGAAATCCAGTTGAGAATCATGGAGTCATTTACATTAGAAACAGCCTTTAAGATGAAGTCCAGCTGTGTGCACACCAATACCATGCTATTTGTTGTGAATACAGAGTTTATGCCACGGGCACCAAAGTTCTATCAAAATACCAGTAAATGAGTTAAGCAAGCAACAGCCAAGGTTGTAGTCATGCATTCACAGAATCATAGAATGCTTTGGGTGGAAGGGGACCTCTAGAGAGATCATCTGCAGCCAGCAGGGATATCCCAAACTCAATTGGGGTTGCTCAGAGCCCCATCAAGCCTGACCTTGTAGACCGGAATCCAGCGTCATTTCTTATTTGCCTTGGTGCCTTCCATAGCGTTTCCCTGCCATATCGTATTTCAAGAAGTTATATTGCCATTGCACATAGACCATTGCCTATTTTCTGTGAAGACTGGGGACAGCATCAGAGGTCATCATCCTTCATCTTAAACTTCAGCTCAAACTTCATCTCATGAGCTCTTTGCACAGGAGAAACAAAACTGAAGAGTGGAAAAATAACCTTTTTGTTTCCCTTCTGCATTATTTTGATTCTGTTGTTGAGGGAAGTTTGGAGTTCTTCACTGGGTTGTGCTTGAGAGAAATCTCAGACTTCAATATCTATATTTCTGAAGTTAAGCTACAGAAAGAACCCAAGCCTGATGAGGTGCCACGTACAGCTGCGTTTAGCCAACCCCAGCACTTTGCTTGCCACAAGCTCTCTGCAAGAAGATATCGAGGCTTTACACAAAGCTGGCAATCGCCATCCCTGCCGGCAGCCCACAGCTCTCCCAGGACAGAGGCCCTTCTGCATTCCCTTGGGAATTGCCATTGCTGCTGGAGTGACACTTTTCCTGCCTGCAAACCACGCAAAGTTTAAAAGCGAAACTTGTACCGTACTGGGGCTTTGAGAACAGAGCTCATTGAAAAAAGACAGAGTTTCTTTAAGGTTTCTTTAACCCCATTAACACAGCTGTTAAGAACATAACCACCAGACTGTGTTTATTTTTTGTGGGAATTCTTGGCAATCACTCAAGGGATGCTGTTTCCCCCACTTATTTGCTTCTCTCTCCACTAGAGGCAGAAATTCAGGGTTGGGTGGTTTGTTTTCTTTTTTTTTTTCCCCCTCTAACAAAAACAGTAGGAAAGCTTCCATCAGGGCTCTTTGCCCAAGTCATAGAGAAGGCAAAAAAGTAGCAGGTTGCTTTGTAATAAGAGGTCTTAATCCCTGAATAGGTTGTTTCTTCATGAGAATATTGCTGTGTGATCTGCTCAAGGTAATCCTGATCTGGCAGGAGGGTTAGACTGGATGATCTTTTGAGGTCCCTTCCAACCTCCGGCATTCTGTGAATTGGGAATTTTTCAGTTGAAGAATCACAAGTCTGAGCCTCTAATAAAAGACCTGCCAGATTGGGAACATGAATTCATCCAATAGAATACATCCTAATCTGGATTTCTTGCATCCTGCCCTCAATATACTGACAAAAGTTAAATTTAAAGAATGGAGAAACAAAGGACAAGAACAGAAATGCTTTTTACTCCTAGTTTCCTAAAGAAGTAAGGCTTTTGGGATCTTGATTTTTTTTTTTTTGCTTTAGAGTTCCCTAGCATTTCTCCCAGATTTGTCAGAATGATTTGTCGTGAGCTGTTACGTGACTAGAGGATTGAGAGAAGTGGGAGGATGTCAGGTTGTACAGAGATGGTGACAGAGCACTGGCACAGGCTGCCCACAGAGGCTGTGGAGTCTCTGGAGACTTTCAAAACCTGATCTAGGTGAACCTGCTTTAGCAGGCGGTGTTGGACTAGATGATTTCCGGAGGTCTCTTCCAACTCCCACTGCCCTGTGATTTTGTGAGAATGGGCAGATTCGGTTTTGCCTTCAAGCACTGAGACACATCTGGCCTATTGCGGCATGTGCAGTTACTCTGTGTCCACCTCTCAACCTGTGACACACAATATTTCCTGACATATCAAACAACAATTAGTTGGATCTTTTGCTGAACTTCTGTAGGTCCTCACGTAAACCTTACCTAACTGGAAGCCATGTAGAACCCTTCCATCTGTATCTGTTGGCAGCGTACACAGAAAGTAGGAAAATCATTTTAGGTTGATGAGAAGCTTTTTAACTGTTTGTTTTGGTTTGGTTTATTTTCTATTCGGGGAAGCTAATCTTCCAAATGTCTTAACACTCCCCTTCACCTTGACAACCTCATCTTTCACTAGTTTTGACTCTGGTCATTGCATAAGCCAGTACTAGGAGCAAAAACATTCACTTACTTTCTCCCCGCTCTCTCTCTTGTGTTTTTTTGTTCGTTTGTGTGTTTGCTTGTTTTAACACTATTTGTTGGGTGGAGAGCAAAATTATCTTGTAAACTTGTTATTTTTTTCCCTATCAAAGTGTTTCTTGTATTGACTCAGAAAGCCAAATCTAAAGATGCATGCTTGAAAAATAAACACAATAAAAACTATTGAATACTCCTGGAGTTTTCAGCACTTAAATACAATTATTAAGGATCAGGTGAAATATGATCTAATAATTTTTGTGTTATTTTTCTGATAACAGAGGCTGAAACAATCAGCGTGTTGCAACAGAAGTATTTGTATTATTATTCAAAGTAAGTTTTCAGCATAATTGTGAGAGGGAAATGAACAATCAGAACTCCATTTCCTCTTTAGTTCCATTATTTTGTATATTAAGCTAGCTGTCTAATATTCTGACTATTCAACTTGCCTCTTACTTGGAGAAGCAGTAGGGCTCTCAGAGAGGTGAGCTTCATGGTCAGGTGCTGAGGATGTGGTTTCCCCCACACACCGCTGCCTTCATTAGTAAGTATGGATTTAGGACTGCTGTGAAAGGTTAGAGTAACTTGCCTATTGCAGTTCAGTAGCCTGAACAACCTTAGGAAATGAGTGTCTTTTAACCTCAGTACAGCAGTGTTATGACTTAATGGTGCTGTTATCACCTTATAACAGCACAACTGCACGTGAAGCAAGTTGTCCATAGGCTGTTGTCTCCTGCCGAGATGATGGCCGGCAGTAATGCAGCCCAACGGGCAATCTTGAGAGCAACTGTCTGAGATCTTAAAAAGGGCCAGTCAATTAATTTGTTCAATCCCTGCAGGTCAAGAGAAAGATTAAAAAAACCAACAAATCGCTGCTGTTTACAGCTGATCATCTCATATTAAGTAAAATTGTTTCAAAGATGCAGCTATGCTGCTTTCTATGTGGCACACCGAGGCTGGGCTGTTGGTTCTCCACTGGCACTGGTTAGGGCAGGGAATGTCAACTCTGTGGCAGGCTGAAACCTTGCACCTCCAACTCGTTCGAGTAAAGCACCTCAGCCTGCTTTAAGTCTCATGCTGTTTGATCTTAAGTGTACATCATCTCCCATGCTGTTCTTTTTCTCCTTCTGGTATTTTTTTGAGTATCTTGCCGCTTACCCGCTCGCTGTTTCGTGCCCGTTTAGCGGTGGCACTCCGATGGCTGGCATTTTATGTCCACACAGTTCTAGCGTTCCCTTACCATATGGTCATCCTGATGTTACCATTTGCCTCAATCATCCTTTTTGTAGCTGCTTGAACATCTTAATTGATCTCCTGAGCTATGTTAAAGATTTATAACAGACGTCGGCGTAATTCATTTCATGAGCACGTAGCTATGCTTTTCCGTCCGATTGGACATCCACATCTCTCCCTCGTAAAAGCGTGCACAAAGCATGGTCTTTGGTCTCTGTGGTGAAATAATGGACGTCTTGAAGGCTATTAGAAACCTTGTACCACTCTGTCACAGCCAAAGGATAAGCCATGGACTCTCAGTTGTTGCTAGCAAGGCGTTCTCCACTCTCTCGTAAATAATACCTTGAATTGGAGAACTTTTACCATCTCCGTAACTTATGAGGAAGGGAAAACTTTCTTTTCTCTTTTTTTTTTTTTTTTCTCTTTTTTGAGTGAGTTTCAAAACCATGTGTTGATAATATTGTTAAGCTAAAATGCATATATCAGAATGCCAATGGTGCCAGGAACTGCTTTTGGCCAGGCCTGTGTTTCTTAGTATATGCGGCAGAGGCATGTGCAATTAATGATGTTGGCAAAAAGAGCACTGTAGAAAGAGCACACAGAATGAGAGGTTTGATGGTTTCTGCAAAGTACTGTGCCCATCTTTTCATGCAGAAAATGAGTAAACCATTACTCTACATATGATTGGAGCAGAACATAGCACTTTTTGATGGGGTTTGTCAGAAAGCGTTCAGAAGAAGCTGTATATTAGAAGATAAATTTCATCACACAGTAAATATGTCTAAGGGTAGATAGGAAGGAGATAGGAAGCATCCTTCATGCCATTAGAGGGGTGGATTTTTGAGTGTAAATGAGAGCCAAATCTGCCTTGTGGAGAATTCTCTCTGTTTATCTACATCAGGGTATCCAACTGCGGTGCAACTATTGAAATTTATCTTTGGCCAGTGACTTTTGTCAGGACCTTTGTGACTTCCTTTAGCACCTGTGTGACTGTACTCAAGGTAAACTCATCTTTCTTTGTTTCCAGCTTTTAGTTTTGATGAGGATGAGTGGCAATCTGATAGCCAGATCTGCATGATCCTTTTTGGTAGGACCTTTCTGTAACAGTGTCTGGTCAGATTTCAACTGTCCATACTGCAGATCAAAACAAGTCAAATGCTTAAGCCTTTTATGTAGCTATCTCTTTACTAATAGGCTTCTCCTGTCCTTTGTAGAATCATAGACTCACAGAATGTTTTAGGTGGAAATCGTCTCGGTCCAACCCCCTGCTATGAGCAGGGACACCTCTTACTAGACCAGCTTTGTTTAAGGTCAGTAAGCTGGTTAAATGTCTAGAGGACAAGTCTTATGAAGAATGTCTGAGGGTGTGATGGGTTAGGCAGCCCCCTCCAAACCCTCCCCACCACAGGCAGAATAAAACAACTCAAAACAAAACGGATTGCAAAAGTGATGGAAAGTTTAAAGGAAAAGCAGTGAATCTTTACAGAAAGCCAAAAGCAGAGTGACAAAAGAAATCCCAAAACAGTCCCAAGATAATCCCATCCCCACCTGGGGGTACATCCAAGACCCCCAGGGCTCCTTCTTCCCCCCCTCCTCACTGCTAGGCTAGTCTCAGCTGGCCAGATCTGAGACTGCCCATCCCCCCGTGGCCTTGGGCCTAGCCAGGCCCATGGCCAGGAGACAACAACTCCCCCATTACCGGGCGACGGCGAGGAAGAAAGAGGAGGTGCTTAGACCTTGCACTAGATCTTACAGTGGTGCAGAGAATTATGGTAGAAATACCCAATTTCCTGTGCCCACCCACTGGGCTGGACCTCTGGACACAGGAAGCAGGGGGCACCCAGCCCAAACTGCAACATGCCACCCCTTATTTCATACCATAATCTCTGCACCCCAAACATATCATCAAATCAGAACTCTTCCGATGACATGTCCGGCGAAGTCCATATCTTCATCTGGGCGTCCACCCAAACAGTCTCTCTCAGTCAGGGTCAAGTGTCAGTCCATTCCAGTTCTTCTTCTCTCATCTAATGGAACCACCAGCGATACAGAGTTCACTCTTCTGCGGTGAAAGTTCTTCATGGATCCGGTGGACATCCTGGTCACCTGGAAAAAACCTCGGTCTCACCCACCCCCGAGAACTGGGATCGTTCAGCGTGGGGAAAAGAAGCCTGAAAGGGAGACCTTTCTCAACAAAACTCCCTGACAGGAGGCTGGAGTGTTGTGGGGGTTGGCCCTTTCTCCAATGCAAGGAGCAATAGGATGAGAGGAAATGGCTTCAAATTGCACCAAGGGGAGGTTCAGGTTGGACAAAAGGAACAATTTCTTTCCTGAAAGGATTGTTAGGCCCTGGAACAGGCTGCCCAGGGCAGTGGTGGAGTTCCCATCCTGCTGGGGTTTAAAAGCCGTATGGATGTGGTGTTAAGGGACATGGCTCAGTGGTGGTTTTTTTCAGTGCCAGGTTAATGCCTAGACTTAATGATCTTAAAGCTCTTTTCCAGACTGAGTGATTCTATGGAAATACTGGAGGAAAATTCTTCCCAATTTGTGTGTCAAATAAACCTCATAAAGCAAATATGTAAACAAAAGAAAGCAAACCAAGCTTCAAGAGCATCAATAAAACCCCAGAAGAAAGCAAGCAATAAGTGCACGTGTTCACCTTGCCAGTAAAGCGTGATGGTCTGCTGTTGTCCATCATTTCGGTCTCCTCCTGCACGTGGAAGAGAGAGCTGAACTCGGGTGCTGGGAAGCAGAGTGAACCCTCACACGAGCTCTGTGTTTGTACATAACCCTGCAACAGCTGCTTCGGATTTGAGAGATTCTGCTTTTATTAGAACACTGACTCTTGTTTATCCTTATTGATTTTATTGGGTTATTATTGACTGACTGCACCCCATGGGCCTATTAGTGAAGTGTTAGTAAAGCATTAAAGGAAGACTTGGGCTTTTCTGTGCTTTGTACTTACGCCGCTGGCTTTTATCGGTGATTTCTTTTTTTTCAGCCAGCTGCCTAACTACAAACATGGGCAGTCTCACCCACCAGAGATTGCAAGGGGCACAAGAAAGGAAGGAATTTCTTATTTTGTCATTTTTCAACCTATAGAAGAACAAAACCAAGTTTTAAGGTTGTTTGCTCTGTGGTTGGACTAGTTTTTCCTGTGTAATCTGGTGTAGGTGATGCTGCTCTGGCAAGGGAGTTTGGACTAGATGATCTCTGCAGAGGGACCTTGGCAGGCTGGGCAAATGGGCAGAGTCCAAGGACATGAGACTGAACACATCTAAGTGCCAGATTCTACACATTGGCCACAGCAGCTCCATGCAGTGCTACAGGCTGGGGTCAGAATGGCTGGAGAGCAGCCAGACAGAAAGAGACCAGGGGTACTGGTTCATAGTAGGCTGAACATGAGCCTGCAGTGTGCCCAGGTGGCCAAGAAGGCCAATGGCATACTGGCCTGCATCAGGAATAGTGTGGCCAGCAGAAGCAGGGAGGTCATTCTGCCCTGTGCTCAGCACTGGTTAGGCCACACCTTGAATCTTGTGTCCAGTTCTGGGCTCCTCAGTTTAGAAAAGATGTTGAGTTGCTGGAAGGTGTCCAGAGAAGGGCAATGAGGCTGGGGAGGGGTTTCGGGCACAGCCCTGTGAGGAGAGGCTGAGGGAGCTGGGGTTGCTTAGCCTGGAGAAGAGGAGGCTCAGGGGAGACCTTCTTGCTGTCTACAACTCCCTGCAGAGAGGTTGTAGCTAGGTGGTGGTTGCTCTCTTCTCCCAGGCAACCAGCACCAGAACAAGAGAACACAGTCTCAAGCTGGGGAAATTTATTGTCTTGTTAATATGAATCAAATGATACATGACATTCAGTTAAATCTAGATGAGAGTTGGGTGAACTCTGGTTGTACATTAAGGTCTAGGGGCCATCTTAATGCAACTTCAGGTATCACTGATTATTCATTCCTAAGATAGGGTCTTCCCACACTACTATAATCTCTTGATGATCCTACTGAAATATTTCCCTTTCAGTATCTTTTCCCCACCTCCTTCCTCCTCCATAAAAATGCATCTGTCATCTTTTTTCCTTATATTCCAGTTGAGGGTCATGGGCTGGCCTTCATGGCTTGTAGCAGCACCAGTGGAAAAGACCCTGAGCAACCAGTCCAAACCATTGTCTCATTTGTGAAGCTTTGCAAACTACTGGGAATGACCCACAAAATTAAAAGAAACCACTATGAATGCAGGCAGGGGACAGCTGTCACCAGCTCACAAATTTGCATGAATTTCAAGTACTTCATCCTTGCCCAAAGAGGAAAACATTTTGAGGCAGGTTGGACGCTGCTCTCAACAACCTGATCTATGTGACGATGTCCTTGCTGGCTGGAGGGAGTTGGACTAGATGGCCATTAAAGCTCCCTTCCAACCTAAAGATTTCTGTGGGCAGAAAAGGAAGGGAGAATTAGAAGAGCAATATGAGGTTCTATAGAAATGAAACACTACAATATAGGGAAGCTGTGGAAGTTCCCTAGCATCAGAGCATGATGGATGCTCATACTTCAAATGAAAGCAAAAGGAATTTAAATGTCTCCAAAACTGCATGCAAACAGATGGGAATACAGAGAGGTCTCAAACAACTCCCCTCTCCTATTAATGGCAGCCTGTTGCTGCTCCTGACTGCTAAGAATATCTGTTACGGGATAGCAGCAACGGGATAAAAATAATAGACTTCTGGCCCTCAATAAGAGCAAGAAAGTCACCACACGTTAATTATGAAAGTAATATTTTTTCTCTGTCAAACCTACTGCTGAGAGTAGTAATGACTTCCCCTGAAAGCTGTCACAAAGTAGAAATGGTGACAAAGAGATGGCTCTACAGTGCAATGTCAAGCTGAACTAATGGGAAAACTTTATTCTGTGTTTGAACAGCACATCTCTTGAGGAATGATAAAATCATTCTTATGAATTTCACTTTCTTCCCCACTCTCACAGAAGAGGTCCTTGCCCTTGACATGGGAGTTGTAACTAGATGATCTTTAAAGCATCTTCCAGTGTGAGGCCTCAAGTAGCACCGGGGGATGTTTAGGTGGGAATATTAGAAGATACTTCTTCAGTGAAAGTACTCAAGGCCACACCTTGAGTACTGTGTCCAGTTCTGGGCTCCTCAATTTAAGAAGGACATTGAGAATGTGTCCAGAGAAGGGCAACGAGGCTGGGGAGAGGTATCAAGCACAGCCCTATGAGGAGAGGCTGAGGGAGCTGGGGTTGCTTAGCCTGGAGAAGAAGAGGCTTAGGGGAGACCTTCTTGCTTGTTGTAGCCAGGTGGGGGTTGGTCTCTTCTCCCAGGCAATCAGCAACAGAACCAGCGGGGAGAGTCTCAAGCTGAGCCAGGGGAGTACTGTAAGCCACCTGGAGTACTGTGTCCAGTTCTGGAGCCTCTATTACAGGAAGAATCTGGATGTGCTAGAAGGTGTCCAGAGAAGGGCCACAAGGATGCTTAGAGGGCTGGAGATCCTCTTCTATGATAACAGACTGAGGGAGTTGGGGCCTTTTCAGTCTGAAGAAGGCTCTGAGGTGGCCTAATCATAGCCTTCCAGTATCTTAAGGGGGCTACAAGAAAGCTGGGGAGGGACATTTTGTGGTGCCAGGTAATAATGGGACTAGGGGGAATGGAACAAAACTAAAACTGGGTAAATTCAGATTGGATGCTAGGAAGAAGTTCTTCCCTGTGAGTGGTGAGGCACTGGAACAGGTTGCCCAGGGAGGTAGTGGAATCCTCATCCCTGGAGATTTTGAAGGCCAGGCTGGATGTGGCTCTGGACAACCTGATCTAGCGTGAGGTGTCCCTGTCCATGCTGCAGGGGGTGGAAGTAGATTATCCTTTAGGTGCCTTCCAACCCTGACCATTTTATGTTTCTATAACGTGCGAATGTGTCATTAAACGCAGGAAGTGCGCTGGGAACTTGCTTCCCGTCTGAGCAGCATTCTCTCTCATTCTCTCTTTTTTTCCCCCTTTTTTTTTTTTTTTTTTTTTTTAAAGCAGTCTAATTTTGTCTGTGAATCTCAGGATGGGTGCAGCAGATAGCAGCCAGGCATCCAGAGCTCCTCTTTAATTTGCTGGTACAATCAAACAGCTAGACGCTCTCACAATTGACTGTTGCCCACAATTTTGTGCTTGACTGCAGGTGCAAAATCGCGGATGCAGAAATCAGAGCAGCACAACTTGATGATAGGCTTAAAAATTAGGTCCATTACCATTCAAAAGCCTTTAACTTCTGTCTGTCATGTAAACCACAATATTTTGGATTCCATGGTTTGTTTTGTTTAGTTTAGTGGGGTTTATTGATTTATTTATTCCTTAATGTTGGCTATTTTTTTGTTTCGTCTTTGGTTTTTGTTTTGTTTCCAGAAGTAGATCTGTTCACCAAGATTTGCTCTCAGGAATAAATAATACACCTGAAACCAGATGTTATATTTATAACTCATTGCAAATAAGTAGTTACATGACTTTAAATCAACTAATTTTAGAGCATTTATCTAACCTCCCACCCCCAAAAAAAACTCACCAAGCACCCTGATGTTAACTAACATTCCAGTTAGGTAAGTTGGTGGTTTGGTTTGGTTTCCTTTAGGATATTTTTTTAATGCAATACCAAAATCATATTTACAGTTAAACAAACCAACAAAAAAGCAAAAAAAAAAAAACCCAACCAAACAAAAACCCCAAACCCCTAACAAATTAACTAACATTCCAGTTAGATAAGGCAGTAGTTTGGTTTGGTTTGCTTTTGTTTCCTTTAGGATATATTTTAATACAATATCAAAACAGTATTTACAGTTAAAAACCAAACAAACCAAACAGAAAACCAGCCAAACAAAAACCCAAACCCAAAATCCCTAACAAATTATCTAACATTCTAGTGATAAAGTTCTTCCCAGAGAGAGTCGTTCGTCATTGGAATGTGCTGCCCAGGGAGGTGGTGGAGTCACCATCCCTGGAGGTGTTTAGGAAGAGCCTGGATGTAGCACTTGGTGCCATGGTCTAGTCACGAGGTCTGTGGTGACAGGTTGGACTCGATCTTTGAGGTCTCTTCCAACCTTGATGATACTGTGATATTTTGGTGGTGTGGCTTGGTTTCCTTTAGGGTAGTTTTTTAATGCAACATCAAAATAGTATTTACAGCTAAACCCCCCAAACATATAAAACCAAACCCAAAACCCCTGACAAATTAACCAACATTCCAATTAGATAAGTTGGTGGTTTGGTTTGGTTTTGTTTCTTTTCAGATATTTTTTACTTTTTTAAATAGAATGTTAAAATAATATTTATGGTTAAAAAAAGAGGGGGGGGAGGAGGAGGAGAGAAAAAGAAAAAGGAAAAAAAAAAAAAAGAAATAAAAATCCCTAACAAATTAACTAATACTCCAGTTAGATAAGTTGATGTTTTGGGGTTTATTTTGCTTTTATTTCCTTTAGGATATATTTATTTTATTAATTTTTTTAGTACAATACAAAATAGTAGTTACAGGGGGGAAAATAAAAAGGAAAAAAAGAAAAATGAAACTAAATCCAAAAACCCTAATAATTTGGCTAACACTCCAGTTAGATAAGTTAGTGGTTTGGTTTGGTTTGTTTTGCTTTTGCCTCCTTTAGAATATTAATTTTTTAAAGTACAATATCAAAATAGTATTTACAGGGGAAATAAACCCAAACCCAAGAACCCTAACAAATTGATGAATACTTCAGTTAGATGAGTTGATGTTTTGGGGTTTACAATACAATACACCAGGTTGGAAGAGACCTTCAAGATCATCGCATCCAACCCATCAACCAATCCAACCCACCTAAACAACTAGACCATGCAACCAAGCACCCCATCAAGTCTCCTCCTGAACACCTCCAATGAAGGTAACTCCACCATCTCCATGGGTAGCTGAATCCAATGGGCAATCACTCTCTCTGTATAGAACTTCTTCCTAACATCCAGCCTAAACCTCCCCTGGTGCAGCCTGAGACTGTGTCCTCTTGTTCTGGTGCTGGCTGCCTGGGAGAAGAGACCAACCTCTGCCTGGCTACAACCTCCCTTTTGCTTCCTTGAGGATATTTTGGTTTTAAGTACAGTATCAAAATAGGATTTACAGGGAAAACAAACAAAAAAGCCCCCAAACAAACAACAACAAGAACCCACAACAAACCAAAACCAAGCACCCTAACAAACTGACTAATACTCCAGTTAGATAAGTTGGTGTTTTGGTTGGGTTTGGTTTTGTTTCCTTTGGGATATATGTTTTCAACATGATATCAAAACAGGTTTTACGGGGGGAAAGAAGGGGGAAAAATAGATAATACAAAAACCAAAATCAACCAACCAAAAAACCCCAAACCCAAAATAAAACACCACCACCAAACACCAAAAAACCCCAACCCATAAAATAACCCCCCCAAACCCAAAACAAACAAAACCCCCGAGCATCCAACCAAAACCCCCCAAAATAAAACAAACAAAAAACCCAAAGAGCAAACCAAAACAACCCAGAAAATTATTAAAACTGAAAAGTACTTAAAGAGTATTTTAAAACACTGCTTTTGTGGAAATAAACATTCAAAAGTGTGTTGGGTTGGTTTTTTTAATAGGTTACCCTAAAAAACTCCAGGCAGTTTGCAAGTTGGATGTCAGATTTCTTTTTGTCTAGCAAAATCCATGTTGGCAAATGTGTGGATGATGCTGTTAGATGCAGTGCATAAACCTCTGCATTGTTCATTAGCAGCAATGTTATGAAGGTCATTGACCTGTTTGCAAAATTAAACTTAGATTTTTGGGTAAAAAGCAATGATTTATTTATATTTGGCCCAGTTCAGCAAGCCCAGAGTCCTGTGCTGCCTAAGTAATACAGTTCTGTGCCTGCTTCCTTATAATAATAAAAGCACTTCCAGAGAGGTGATAGAGTCCGTGTTCCTGGAGGTGTTCAAAAAAGGATTGGATGTGGCACTTGGAGCCATGGTTTAGTTGTCAGGAGGTGTTAGGTATTAGGTAATAGGTTGGACTTGATGATCTCTGAGGTCTTTTCCAACCTGGTTGATTCTATTAATATTGTAGAATGGCTAAGGTTGGAAAAGACCATCAGGATAATCTTATTGCTGCCAAGTCAAGGTCAAGGGAGGTGATTCTCTGCCTCTACTTGGCTCTGGTGAGACCCCACCTGGAGTACTGCATCCAGTTCTGGAGCCCCTATTACAAGAGGGATATGGACATGCTGGAAGGTGTCCAGAGAAGGGCCATGAGGATGAGCAGAGGGCTGGAGCACCTCTCCTATGAGGACAGACTGAAAGAGTTGGGGCTGTTCAGTCTGGAGAAGAGAAGGTTCGAGGTGACCTCATTGTGGCCTTCCAGTATCTGAAGGGGGCCTACAAGAACGCTGGGGAGGGACTTCTCAGGATCTCAGTTAGTGATAGGACTAGGGGGAATGGAATGAGGCTGGAGGTGGGGAGATTCAGGCTGGACATGAGGAGGAGGTTCTTCCCCATGAGAGTGGTGAAGCCCTGGAATGGGTTGTCCAGGGAGGGGGTTGAGGCCCCATTCCTGGAGGTGTTTAAGCCCAGGCTGGATAAGGCTCTGGCCAGCCTGATCTAGTGTGAGGTGTCCTTGCCCGTGGCAGGGGTTGGAACGAAATGATCCTTTTGGTCCCTTCCATCTCTGACTGATACTATGATACTATAAGTCCACCACTAACCTGTGTTCCTATATATTTTTTGATGTTTGGCTTTCCACCTCTTCCCTTAAGCCTCTCCCAATGCTTAACCATGCTTTCAGTGCAGATTTTTTTCCTAATATCCCACCTAAACCTGGCACAACTAGAGGACATTTCCTGTTGTATTATCAGTTGTTACTTAGGTTGTAAAAAGATGGGTGCTAGTCTATTGCACTTTCTTCAGTCTGAAGCTGTGCCAGGGGAGATTTAGGCTGGATGTTAGGAAGAAGCTCTTCCCAAACAGAGAGATTGGCCATTGGAATGTGCTGCCCAGGGAGGTGATGGAGTCACCATCCCTGGGGGAGTTTAAGAGGAGCCTCGATGAGGCACTTGGCGCCATGGTTTAGTTGATTAGATGGTGTTGGGTGATAGGTTGGTTTTGATCTCAAAGGTCTTTTCCAACCTGGTTAATTCTTTTCTATTCTAGTCTAAATTTGTTCTAGTTGTAGAGAATGAGGAGTTCTCCTCTCAGCCTCCTTTCCACCATGCTAAGCAACCTCAGTTCCCTCAGCCAGTCTTCAAAAGACTTGTGCTTTAGACCCTTCACCAGCTTTGTTGCCTTGCTTTGACATGCTCCAGCAACTCAGTGTCTAATACCCTAGCAACAGGTGAAGCAGTTGGTATAATTTAGGTTTACAGCAACTCACTAGTTACTTCTGGGTAGCGGCAAGTAGGATTTCCCAACTAGTCTGCTTCAGAAAGCCACTGCTCAGAAAAAGCTTTTATTTTTCTGATCCAAGATTCATGGTTTGTACTTTTTGATAACTATAAAAAAAGCACAATCCATGTCTCCAGCAATATTTTTCTTTCAGTCCTGAAGCAGTTTGTTGGTCTAGCTCTCTTCATCCATATGCAATTCACAACCCTTTCTGTATGCTAAGGGATGTTTTATTCTTGCACTGATGATAAACCGATAGACGGTGTAGTTATTGCCTCTATGTTGTGCTAAGTAGTGCAATACACATTGGATGATATAGGACCACCTTTGTGATCTGAGTTAAAAACCAGAGGGCAAGGATGGAGTTTGTTCTGTGCTTTCTATGTTGTATGCATCATTATTCCCCAAACACTGATTTTTAGTATTTCCTAAATTTGAGACTTTACTGTTGTAAAAAGTAAGGACACTACAAAAAAAAGTCATCTTCCTCTCTCCCCATCCAAATAGTGTGAGAGGGGAATGGACTATCGGCAACAAATCTAGGCTTGCTGCTGCAAGGCTTCTCAGAAATGAGACAGAGTGAAAATCAGTTTTGTAAGCCATGGCCAGTGAAATTAAGCATCTGCAGGACTCCTTCAGCCACCTCCCTGTTGAAAGTACATATGCATGACCTATGTCAGTATACTTCTGAATTCCCGTCTTCTAGAGATTCCCATCTGTAAGTAGCCAGTCTTGGAGTTGAAGTGTAGCTCCTGGAAGTCTTTGTACTCTCATTACATAGGTCATCATTTTCCCTCTGGTCCTCCTGTTCCATCTACCAGGATTGCTGAAGTTTCAAGTGGGTGCCGCCAGACTGCTTTTCCTCTTTCCCTTTACTACTTGCTTTTCCTCTTTCCCTTTACTACTTGCTTTTCCTCTTTCCCTTTACTACTTGCTTTTCCTCTTTCCCTTTACTACTTGCTTTTCCTCTTTCCCTTTACTACTTGCTTTTCCTCTTTCCCTTTACTACTTGCTTTTCCTCTTTCCCTTTACTACTTGCTTTTCCTCTTTCCCTTTACTACTTGCTTTTCCTCTTTCCCTTTACTACTTGCTTTTCCTCTTTCCCTTTACTACTTGCTTTTCCTCTTTCCCTTTACTACTTGCTTTTCCTCTTTCCCTTTACTACTTGCTTTTCCTCTTTCCCTTTACTACTTGCTTTTCCTCTTTCCCTTTACTACTTGCTTTTCCTCTTTCCCTTTACTACTTGCTTTTCCTCTTTCCCTTTACTACTTGCTTTTCCTCTTTCCCTTTACTACTTGCTTTTCCTCTTTCCCTTTACTACTTGCTTTTCCTCTTTCCCTTTACTACTTGCTTTTCCTCTTTCCCTTTACTACTTGCTTTTCCTCTTTCCCTTTACTACTTGCTTTTCCTCTTTCCCTTTACTACTTGCTTTTCCTCTTTCCCTTTACTACTTGCTTTTCCTCTTTCCCTTTACTACTTGCTTTTCCTCTTTCCCTTTACTACTTGCTTTTCCTCTTTCCCTTTACTACTTGCTTTTCCTCTTTCCCTTTACTACTTGCTTTTCCTCTTTCCCTTTACTACTTGCTTTTCCTCTTTCCCTTTACTACTTGCTTTTCCTCTTTCCCTTTACTACTTGCTTTTCCTCTTTCCCTTTACTACTTGCTTTTCCTCTTCCCCTTTACTACTTGCTTTTCCTCTTCCCCTTTACTACTTGCTTTTCCTCTTTCCCTGCTTTTCATTTAAACACGTAAGCCAGCAGAAAAGATAGAGGAATTTGTAGAGTTTTTCTCAATATCTTTTTTTTTTCCTAAAGCAGATGTATGTTTTTATTTTTTCCTTTATATCATCACATTCCTTCTCTTCTCCCCACCCCATTTCCTTTTCCCAGTCCTTCATTCCCTTCCATTCTTTTCTCCCTCTTCCTTTATTAATTCTTCTTCCTCACAATATTTTTCTCCTCACTCCTCTCGAGTCCTTGCCAGTTTTAGCAGTCCATGATTTTAGATGGAAAAATCTGTCGCCAGAGCCCCTCCTCCACTAACATTAATGGCCACTCTAGAAAGCCTGCCCTGCCCTCCGTCATCTAATTTCAGACACTGAGGGGGCAGACGAAACAGATGGTTGGCACAGGGAAGGATGATTCACTGCTTGAAATCATGGTGCAACATTTCTGAAATTGGTGAGGGAGAAGGAGGTCTGACATTTGACAGAGCAGTGTAAAAATTGCCTGATCCAGACAAAGTTCAGACTAATCACTTGACTGTTATTTTCCAGATGTACTGATCATATGACTGTAATTGTCACGATTATCTTGACAATGCACCGCTTCCCAAACATGCTGCACTCATTCTTAACAAGATGATTCTCCCTCGGGATGCTCAGGTCAGGCTCCTGTGGTGAATTGTGAGAGTGCTGCCATTTATTCATCCCTGAGTTTTCCTTCTTTTTTTTCCCCCAAGTCAGTTCATTCATCAACTTCCCAGTTACTGAAAGTTGTAGATTTTCAGGTACGTAATCAATAGAGCTCAGCAATAAATTTGAGCCCTTACATTCAGATTCCTTCATAAATTGGACTAAAGTGGCAAGCTTTCAAACACAAAACTGAAGAAGGAATAGAAACAAGCAAATAAATTGGAGCAAATCAGCTTTTTCAGCATGTAGCTGATTATGGTCAAATGGATCTTTCAGACGTGGTATTTAATGGCTATGGTGGTGATAGGTTAGCAGATGGGCTCAATAATTCAACCAAAACAATTGCATGATTCTATGATTACTGTGGTCACGGAAATGCACAGTTATAAAGATGGTCACATCCTAGTGTGACTGCAGCAAGTATAAACCCATCTAGCTCTTTACTATGAGGGTGGCAGAACACTGGAACAGGTTGCCCAGGGATGAGGTAGAGTCCCGATCTCTGATGAAATACAAGGTTAAGCTTGATGGGGCTCTGAGAAACCTGATCCAGTTGAGGATGTTCCAGTTTACTGCAGGGGGATCAGAGCAGTTGGCTTGTAAAGGTTCTTTCCAATACAAACTATTCTGTGATTCCCTGGATAATGTTTGCAGTTCTCAAACCATGCAAGTATTCACAGCACAAAAGTCTCACTGACTTTTTAGAAGTAGCTGCTTGCTGCTGCCACAACTTCTTGTTGCTCTGCACTTCAGACATACCCTTCAAAGAAGCCTTCAGTCATGTTCTGGACTGAGCTGTGTTGAAGCAAAGTTGGAGCATTCATGCAAAACCTTTTAATTAGTGAAGGGACAGTGATCTTGATCACCATGGTGGGAATGATTGTAACCACCACAGAAGTCAGACTCTGACCTCCATGAGTTGAAAAGTGGCTTAGGAGCTGGTCTGAGGGGATGAATTTTAGATGAGCAGTTGATTTTGTATTTTTTTGTAGGTGCTCTTGAGAAATTTCAAATCCTTACTTGCCCCTCATGTCAATAGAAATAAGTTTTAAGTAGGAAGCTTAGTGAAGTTGCTTATAATTAGTCTTGCTAATTTTTTATGAATTTTGGGGATGGCTTTCCAAATGTTCTCAGCCTTCTGCTGCTCCCATTGCTCTAAGCACGTCTGCAGATCTCGCTACTTATTTAGATGTCAAAGTGGTAGCTGAACTATTCCTAAATGTCAATGCAGTTTCTATTTAACACTCTTGAAAATTAGACCTTTATTCACTTTATCATACTAAAATTGATGCTGAAGAAGGAGAGAAAATGTGGAAGAACTTGATTTGCAGTTTTCAATTACTTGAGTTGAACTTCTTTGAACTCTGTGGGTAAAAGTAATCCTCAGCTGGTATCATAGAATCATTAAGGTTGGAAGAGGCCTCTAAGATAATCAAATCAAACCATCAAGCCCACTAAACCATTGAATCAACAAGGTTGGAAGAGACCTCAAAAATCATCAAGTCCAACCTGTCACCACAGACCTCATGACTAAACCATGCACCGAGTGCCACATCCAGTCTCCTCTTGAACACCTCCAGGGATGGTGACTCCACCACCTCCCTGGGCTACACATTCCAATGGCTAATGACTCTTTCAGTGAAGAACTTTGTCCTCACCTTGAGCCTAAACTTCCCCTGGCACAGCTTGAGACTGTGTCCTCTACAGTCTTCTTTCAGGTAGTTGTAGAGATGGTTGTGTGTGCTAAAAATGGACAAAAATAGAAATCATCATCTATGGTTTGAAAGCTGAAACCCTGCTTTGTCATCTCAGATAAAATTCACACCAGGAGAGCTTCAAATAAGAAGGATTTATTTCCCATGGGGTTCAGATGTTTCAAAATCCTAGAGAATGGTCCTGAAAACAGAATGAGCTGCGAAGTATGAAACTAGGTGAAAATACAACATTTGAAATAAGAGCTTAGGAGCAGGGGATGGACTGTGGCCACCTCCCAACAGTGAAGAATGAGAACATGGGGAAGATGTTAAACAAGCTGATAATAAGCAATGATTTAAAATTGTGGGCTGTGAAGTAGAGATCATAGAAATGGTCTGGGTTGGAAGGGACCTCCAAAGGTTATCCAGTCCAATCCCCTCTGCAGTCATCAGGGATCCTCAACTACACCAGGTTGCCCAGAGCTCCGTTGAGCCTCACTTTGAATATCTGCAGGGATCAGGCACCAACCACCTCCCCACGCAACCAGTTCTAGTGTTCCACTGTCCTCATGGTAAAGCACCTGTTCCTAACATCCCATCTAAATCCACTAGATGATGGAGCCTTCATTCTGCTCATGGACCTGTGGGTTTTTTCCTTTGGAAGAGCCTTAAAGGTATTAGGAGAAATCTGGAAGGACAGATGGGACCCACGTATGGAAGTACGCAGAGATATCTCATCACAGCTTATGGCAGCTGTCCAGTGCCTTTTAAAAATGTCTTAGCTTTACTTTGCTGCTTACAGGGTGGAGTTAAGAGTCTGAGTCCAGGGCATCAGTTTAGGAAACACTGGTCTTAGGGTTTAGTGTCTTACTGAAATCAATACAAGCAGCTTTTAGTCAGCAACAACCTGAGGGAAGGAATTCAGTAACCCGTAGACAGTCAAGAGTGTAGGTACAAGGTAATAAAATTGAAATTCAATATGTGGACTTGTTTTCCAGCTGAAAACCAGCATCTTCTAAATGTATGAAGATGTAAAACAATTTTTGGTTGCTGGTGTTTCTGATTGGTTTGGGGGTTTGTGTGTGGGGGGGGGGTTTGTTTGGTTGGCTCTGGCTGGTTGGATTTTGTGTTGTGTTTCTCTGTACATGAGCCAGCAGTGTGTCCAGATGGCCAATGGCATCCTGCCCTGTATTGCAAATAGTGTGGCCAGCAGGAGCAGGGAAGTCATTGTGCCCTGTGCTCAGCACTGGTTAGGCTACATCTTGAGTCCTGTATCCAGTTCTGGGCCTCTCAGTTTAAGAAAGATGTTGAGTTGTTGGAATGTGTCCAGCAAAGGGCAACAAAGCTGGGGAGTGGCTTGAGGCACAGCCCTGTGAGGAGAGGCTGAGGGAGCTGGGGTTGCTTAGCTTGGAGAAGAGGCTCAGGGGAGACCTCATTACTGTCTCCAACTCCCTGAAGGGAGGTTGTAGCCAGGTGGGGGTTGGTCTCTTCTCCCAGGCAATCTGTGACAGGAGAGGACGCAGTCTCAAACTGCTCCAGGTGAGGTTTAGGCTGGTTGTTGGGAAGAAATTCTTCCCAGCAAGAGAGATTGTCCTTTGGAATGTGCTGCCCAGGGAAGTGGTGGAGTCACCATCCCTGGAGGTGTTTAGGAAGAGCCTGGATGAGGCACTTAGTGCCATGGTTTAGTTGATTAGATGGTGTTGGGTGATAGGTTGGACTCAATGATCTCAAAGGTCTTTTCCAACCTGGGTGATTCTGTATTCTGATTTGGCAATATTTAGCTGAGAATTTATGAAAGTTTACTTTCTAGAACTAATCAAAGCTGGTTGACTTTGGGCTTGTTTCGTGGGTTGGTTGGTTGTTTGTTTGTTTTGTTTTTTAAAGAGTATCTTCCAGAATACTGTTTGTGCTTTCACTGATATGGCCTCATGAATGGCCATATTTATCATCATAGGCAAATACTAAAGCTTGGTTATAGTCAAGACTTTGAATGGAAAGGAACTAAGAAAAATTATTCTTTGCCTTAAAAAAGTTTCCATATTTGCTGTGGTTTTGTCTATGCTGATAATTTTAGTCTGTTGGGAGATGTTTAATATATGTTGCCTTGTAATAGGATTTCATATGACTTTCCACTAATGAAAGTATATATAGTAGTTGATAGATCATGGGAATAGATCATTGGCAGGAGTTGGCAAATGTGGCTGTGCTTCTCTTGAAAACTATACTTAGATTTGCACTTCTGAATTATTGGTAAGCAAGAAATGTTCCAAGAGAAGCTGCAGAACTTGCAGAAAATGTTCACTACAAATGTTTCAAGTAGCTCAGGTTAACTACAGCTGTGTTGCCCTTTGTCAAAGAGCAAATCCAGTATGGTTTGGAGAACACTTGTATTTCAGTGGAATTGCTTCTTTGCTATCTAAATTGTCTGTATGGAGTTCTTTCTTCAAGATATTAGAATCATAGAATTGTTAGGGTTGGAAGGGACCTCAAGGATCAGCTGGTTCCAATGCCCCTCCTTTGGGCAGGGACACCTTAGGCTAGAGCATGTTGCTCAGAGCCACATGCAGCCTGGCCTTCAAAACTTCCAGGGATGAGGCTTCCACCACCTCCCTGGGCAACCTGTGCCAGTGTCTCACCACCCTCATGGGGAAGAACTTCTTCCTAACATCCAATCTAACTTGTGGAAGACAGTCACACTAAATAGAGGGGAAAAAAATAGGATTTGATATTTCTTTTTTGTGGCTGATTATGCACAAGGCATAACATTAAAAACTAGTCATGAAAGTGCAGTAAATGAGGGGGGGAAGAGGGAAAAACATACTGGATCATGTACGGGTAGCAAAAATAGTCAGTATCCTGGGTGGACTCTTTATGGCAAGTAACACTTTGTATCTGCTTTCTTTTTTTTTTTCTCATTATTTTGGACAACTTCTGAATTGTTTGAAACAAGCTGGTTGGTTTATTTATTTATATTTTCATTTAAAGCTTAAAATCAGGCTTGACAACTAGAAGTTGTTTAACAGAGAAGATTAAGAAAGGAGTTATAACTAGATCCTGATTTTTCTGAAAGGAAATCCAGACCTATGCAATAGGTAATAACTCAGAGGCAAGAACTGGGGGTTTTAAACCATGGAGGTTTTTTAACCCTTTTTTTCCATTTAGTCACGGCTCCTTCTTCACCTTAGCTTAGAAGAAAAAACCCAACAATTCTCATGGAAAGAACATGACCTCATGGGCTGACTCTGGGGAAAATCTGTCTCCCCATGGGCTCATGGAAAAATGCACCATGGGGCTTTTTTAAGCATCACAACGCCCAGCAGCAACTTCATTTTTGCAGCTCTGCCAAAAGATGTCACTGGACACCCAGCACCCTGCCAGGGCATCCGCTGGCCGGGCGTGGGGAGCCTTGCCAAGCTCCTCACATCCTACTCAGCCAAAAGGCTTTTCCTCAAAAGCCTGTTGCTTGAGCACAGCACAGCCTGACCTTACTTAGCTTCTGAGATCAGGGTTGTGCCATGGTATGGCTGAAGCTGCTTGTCCATTTCACGAGCTGCTCCTTGATGCCCCATAGAAGAGCTTTGTCTGGGTTGAGGCTTTGGTGTTGTCATGATTGAGCTGAAATGTTCACAGAATTCTTACTGGAAAATGTAGCAGAGAAATAACAATACAATAGAACTAGTTCACAATATTTATCTTCCTATTTCAGCATTCCTTCCTTTTTGAATTAAATGTTCTTGTGGAGTCACTTGTCCCATTCACTGCAGGAAAAAAAAACAAGTTAATAACTGGACTGCAAATAAGCAAAAGAAAATGCTGGGATTTCTACAAGCAGCCCAGAAATCTGTTTTCCATCACTCACCCAGGCAGGATAGTGTTGTTAGCTGTAAATGTGGTTGGGTTTTTTCTTTTCCTCCTTTGTGTGGGCAATGAATCAGCAAATGCTACAGGAGTTCAGGGTGAAATGTCAGGTGCTGTTTCAACAGTTGGTCTTTCACAAGCACTAGGGTGGATCCTTGCAGAGGGTACTGACCTCTGAGTTAAGGGAGCTGGTGGTGGTGTCAGTACCATTCTCTCCGCTCCTCTTGAATGGGGGAGAAATTCTGCCTCCCAAAGATAGACTAGCATAGAATAGAATTAGCCAGGTTGGCAAAAACTGTGCTTTATTGAAGCCTTGTATCTCCTTTGGCTCTCAGACTGGAGCAGAGGTTTACAAAGCTGGACAGCTTTTTAAAAAAATTAGAATAGAATTAACCAGGTTGGAAAAGATCTTCAAGATCATTGAGTCCAACCTGCCACCCAATACTGTCTCATCAACCAAACCATGACACCAAGTGCCTCATCCAGGCTCTTTATAAATGTCTCCAGTGATGGTGACTCCACCACCTCCCTGGGCAGCCTATCCCAATGGCCAATCTCTCTTTCTGGGAAGAACATCTTCCTAACACCCAGACCAAACCTCCCCTGGCACAACCAGCCTAAACCTCATCTGGAGCAGTTTGAGACTGCGTCCTCTCCTTCTGTCACAGATTGCCTGGGAGAAGAGACCAACCCCCACCTGGTCATAACCTCCCTTCAGGTAGCTGTAGAGAGCAATAAGGTCTCCCCTGAGCCTCATCTTCTCCAGGCTAAGCAACCCCAGCTCCCTCAGCCTCTCCTCATAAGGCTTAGATGCACTGCCTGTTTTGGTTAGTTGATGGTTAGTTGTAGCCTGACCACAAACTACTTAATAAATAAGTTCTGTCTGGGAAATATTATTCCCTGAAATCATGTCTGAACTACACAAAAGTCAAATTAAGTAATCGAGAAAGCATCTGCCGTGTGGAAGGATGTTTGTTTGTTTGTTCATTCATCCTGTGTTTTGTGGGGGTTGTTTGTTTTTGTTGTGTTTGTTGGTTTGTTTTGGTGGGTATTTTTTTTGGTTTACCAGGACAATCAGTAGAGCATCTGTCTGGGAGAAGGTTCATTTGCAGAGGCACAGCACAAAGTCTTCAGATGAAGCATTACAAAGAAATGGCGTGTCTTTCAAATGAGGGCTGCTAATAGGTTTGCAACTTTCTTCTTGCTCTGGTAAATTATCCAAGTGAGGCCAAATCACATTCCTAAAGACAGTCCCCTGGCATCCTTCAATAAACAGATTTTTTGCCCTGTGTATAAAATGTTTAGCTCAGTTGCTTTATGAAGTAAAGGTCATCTGAACAGAGATGTTGCAATAAAGGCCTGCCTGAAAGCGCTTCCCCTGAGCGTGAATAGCAGCAATATTGCCTTGAAAACTCTGTGCTAATTGATTAAACTCCCAACAAACTAATTTTAATTAGACCTACTAGGTTAGCATTATTCTTCCCTTTTTATGATTCCAAAGGTTTGTTGTTAGTGCTTGTATAGCCCCAGTTATTTATTACACACACACACCCTCCCCCAAAATATATTCATAGAATCAATGGGGTTGGAAAAGACCTCAGAGATCATCAAGTCCAACCTGTCACCCAACACCTCATGACTACTAAACCATGGCTCCAAGTGCCACGTCCACTCCCCTCTTGAACACCTCCAGGGATGGTGACTCGACCATCTCCCTGGGTAGGACATTCCAATGGCTAACAGCTCTCTCTGAGGTATTAGAGAGAAATATGAACGATGTAGAAAAATCTTTACTTTTTTTGTGTGGTTTTTTTTTTTCATATGCAATTTCCTTTTTCTGCCAAAGCAGCACCTGCTCTCAACTGGTAGGAGAAAGGAAAACCACTTCTTGTCATTGCTGCTGGTCATACAATCACAGAACCGTTTGGGCTGGGGACTTCTGAAGGTCATCCAACCCTCCTGAAGTCAGCAGGGCCATCTGAGGGCCATCCCTCTGTTTAAGAAAGATGTTGAGTTGCTGGAAGGTGTCCAGAGAAGGGCAACAAAGATGGGGAGGGGTTTGGAGCACTGCCCTGTGAGGAGAGGCTGAGGGAGCTGGGGTTGCTTAGCCTGGAGAAGAGAAGGCTCAGGGGAGACCTTATTGCCATCTACAACTTCCTGAAGGGAGGTTGGACTGAGAGGGAGGCAGTCTCTTCTCCTTGGTGGCAAGTGACTGGAACAGAGGAGATGGTTTCAAGCTGCACTGGGGGAGGATCAAGCTAGGAAATATTTCTTCACAGAGAGGCTTCTCAGCACTGGAATGATCTGCCCAGGACAGTGGTGGAGCCACCAGTGGTGGATAGGGGATCTAAATTTAACATAAGAGCTCTACAGAAGAGTGGTGACATGACAGTACTACCATTGGCCTATTAAGTTAGGTGTAAGTGCTGTGTGGTGCTTTTATGGTGTTTCAGTTTCTATAGACACAAGTGAAGCCTCTGCCTCTAGAAAACCAAGCTCCTCTCTGCAGCATGGACTGCAAAACAAGCCCTACCACTGAGAGTGGGAGGAAAAGTACTCTTTCTTTACCTTGGCTTCTGGATGATAGCAAAGAGAAAGCTGCATTCTGTGTTTGAAATATTCCTTGTGTCTGGAGGAACATGTCTTGTGATCTAGGATATGATACTCCTCTCTCTGATACCACCTTTGCAGGTGTTCATGAATGTATCTTGCTCTTCTGAGTTTGTCTCTTCCCATGCTGGATTAGAGAAGTTGTACTTCGTGTCTTCAGTTCTAAAATGTTTTGATCCCCTGATAAAACATGCCACAGCAGCAGCACACTGGGAGGTTTGTGGTGATGTGCCATGTTTTTAAACACTGCCTCACCAGGCAAATGGATGCATTTCAAAGGGCTGCAGGAACTTGGCAGGAGCCATTGCTTTATGCAGAGGTAAGAGATGACAGATGTGCCGCTCTTGCTACAAGACAGCGGATCTGATGCTGGATGAAGCCTTGTCATGCCAGGCACCATCCCTGAACTCTCTCTGACCTCAGGGACACCAATATCTCACAGAGAGATAAGGTGCCTGTGACAAGCTGATTGCTTACATCTTCATTCTGTGTATGGTGGAAACTCCTTCTTTTCTCTGAGTTTTTCTATCCTAGAAACTACTGCTCCGCAAAAGAACAGGACTAGTTTCTGAGCAGTGCTAAACCTCCCATGCTGCATCAAACCTCATTCTGAGGCTACAGGCACCATCAACTGCCGATCACATCCGCATAAGGCAGTGGCTATTGCTGAGGACAAAACCATCACCTCTTTGATCTGGGCTTGATGTGCAAGGAGTAGTATGACCTTGATGAAGACACACAGTGTGTCATTAGTAAGTTTGCAGATGACACCAAGTTGGGTGGGAGTGTTGATCTTCATGAGGGTAGGGAGGCTCTACAGAGGGACTTGGATAGATTGGATCGATGAGCCAATGTTAATGGAATGAGATTCAACAAGGCCAAGTGCCAGGTCCTGCACTTGGGTCACAAGAACCCCAAGCAATGCTACAGGCTTGGGGCAGTGTGGCTGGAAATCTGTCTGGCAGAAAGGGAGCTGGGGGTTCTAATGGACAAGCAGATGAATAAGAGCCAGCAGTGTGCCCAGGTGGCCAAGAAAGCCAGTGGCATCCAGGCTGGGATTAGAAATGCTGTGTTGAGCAGGGAGGTGATTATCCCCTGGCACTCAGCTCTGGTGAGGCCACACCTCAAGTATTGTGTCCAGTTTGGGGCAGCTCAATACAGCAGAGATGTGGAGGTGCTGGAGCCAGTGCAGAGGAGGGCAGTGAAGCTGGGGAAGGGCCTGGAGAATAAATCTGAAGAGGAGAGACTGAGGTGACTGGGGATGGCTAGTTTGGAAAAGAGGAGGCTGAGGGGAGACCTCATTACTCTCTCCAACTACCTGAAAGGATGTTGTGGAGAGGCTGCTGCTGGTCTCTTCTCACAGTTAATTAGTGATAGAACAAGATGGAATGGTCTCAAGCTGTGACTGGGTAGATGTAGACTGAACATTAGGAAGAATTTTTTTTCCCAGCAAGAGTGGTCAGGCATTGGAACGTGCTGCCCAAGGAGGTGGTTGAGTTACCAACCCTGGATGTGTTCAAAGGTGGTTTGGATGTGGTGCTTGGGGAAATATTTTAGGGGCACCCCTTGTAGAGTATGGTTCTGGATTGGACTTTGTGATCCTGAGGGTCTTTTCCAACCTGAGTGTTTCTGTGATTCTGAGTATTGCATCTCCTGAAGCACTCCAGATGCATCGTGTGGAGTAAGGGTAATAATGACGTCACGCCCAGAGCGGCGTCGCGCTGCGAGCCCTGCCAAGTGCCCGCGTATGCTGCGTGTTTGTTTTGCAGAGCTTGAACCCATCTGGTTGGGAAGAAGATGAAGTGTTAATGAACCACTTCCCCCTTTCAATGGGTGTTTGTTGGTAGGCAGGGGACCTGCTGTCGGCTACCTGTGAGGGATTTCACAGCTTGGCTGGAGGGGGGCAGCTCACCGTTTTGGGCAGCCACCAAGGGGCTCATCTGCCCGGCGCTCCAGATGGACCATCGGTCTGCGCGGCACAGCGCCGGTGCCAGCGAGTTGTCACCAGGCTTCTGGCTCGGGTTACCCACCAGTACATGCTGTAGACTGTCGAAACACTTTAGGGAATCTGTGTTACTAGCAGCAGAAAAAGAAACCTATTCTGGGCTTGTCATTTAAGCTGACTTTCAAGGTAGTTCAAAGAGAAAGGAGGGGTTGAGGAGTCAGGGAAGGCTCCAACACCGGGTGAAGAGCTGCTCTGCAGTTGGAATGGCCCTGAAGATGCCCAAAAGCACTTTCAAAAGATGACACTTGGACAAAGTAGCCTCCGTGCCTCTTCTCCTTGCTCTGATTCCAAATGCCTCCCCTACTGATGCAGCAGGGGAACAGCCAATTTGTTTCGGGAGAGTTGGGCTGAGGAAATCTTTTAACAGGAACAGCTCCATTTGTTTAGGTGTTGCAAATTTTGGGCAAAGGCTGCAGCTATCTTTAAATTAGAGACTGTAATAGGTGGTGATTGTGCAACACGGACTTGGGGCTTGGCTACGTGAACATTAAATTTATTACAGTACCCTCTGAGCTTGGGTCTCACTTGCCAAATAGGCTAATCTACTAATTCACTTTGCTTCTAGCTGCTCTCAGAACAAAACCAACTTTTCAACTGTTGTGTGGTTTGTTTTTTTTTTCCCTTTCCATTTGCAATTGTAATCAAAGGACAAGCAGTGATACAAGAAATGAAGCAATGTGGGTGAAGTAGAACAAAATCATTTAGTGGGCTACTGGAGGAACAATTTAAAATGCTTAAACATGCCAAAAGGAAGCAGGGGAGGGGGAAGACCAGAATTCCACTCTTCTGAACAGGGTATCAGAAGATGAGTGAAACTACAAAATGCTGGCTAGAAGTCTAAGGTTGAGGGTGTTTTGGTTTAGTTTTGTGGGTGTTTTTTTTTTTTCTAATTTATATGTTTATGGATTTGATGCATTTGAAATCTTGGCAAGCAAGTTCCATTATTGGAGGCACACACTGATGCTGTACGTGTGGTTAACATGGTTCCTCAGTTCAAGGGGATATCAAGTTTGGGTGGTGCAAGGGATGAACCTGAGTTAAAACAGTGTTAATAAGATGAAAGACAACTGATCAGGGATTAATAAGTATCCTTGGGTAGAAGTATGAAGGTATCAAAGGGATTGTGTCATCTAATAGCTGGGTTAGAGAAAAGTATTGTGGTGAGGACTGGGATTTCATAGGACTAGAGTAATTTTTGTGGGCTCTCTTCAACTGCACTTTTTTTGTTTGTTTAATGAATTCTGCAGAATGTTCTAAACTGACTTCTTTTTCTGCCTTCTTTTAATTCTTCTGTTCTCCTCCCCACCCCCCCCCCCAAATGTCATGCAAAACCCTCCAGCTCCCTTCTCCAGGCTCAATTAGTGCTTTCAGTTCCTATTAGGTTTCAGTATCCATCCAACCTTCCCCGCAGGGTTTCAAAGCCCTCTGCAGCCCTCCTAGCCACAGCCTTCCCACCAGCAGAACTGGGCTCCCTGCAGGTCTCTCCCAGGCTCGCTGCCCACGAGGCATGGCCAGAGTCTCCTCTTGCCCTTAATCATTGTTGATTAAAGTCGATTGCAAACTGCTCTTAGATTTGGTGTAGAGACATCTGACTGCTACCTTATGGTACCTCCAGCCCATAGATGCTGCAGTTTGCTGTCCCAGCATACCTGGTGGTGGTGGCTGGGATGTGGAAAGGAGATGGTGAATGTTAGTGGTGTTTGGTTCTAAACTGGTCTGTTGTTTTTTTTTCCCTCTTGCTAAGTATTTTCTTCCAGTTGTGTGTGTGTTGTTTGGGTTTGGTGTTTGTTTTTTTCTCCTGTATTTCTTTTTACCCGGTAGAAGACCAACTTTCTGAACTGTGAGGTGGCTTAGAAAACCAGATTCAGATGAGGACAGAGGTAAAGAAAGACAATGAGGAAGATCCAGAAGTTAGCTTTTTCAGCCTACCACAGTGAAGGTTTAGAGGTTATGCCATGATTTTTATACCAACATTGGAATGTAGGCTTATGATCAGGAGAAGGAAAGACCTAAAGGTCACAGTTGGTGCGCATTCATCTCCTTTGTTTCCAGGTGTTGGAAAGTTTTCTGTCTGTGTTTCACTAATACCGGTCTTAATATTTACCTGCATGTTTTTTTGTGAGGGTAAGGAGAAGACCTTTCTGAGCACCCCTTTGTCTTTTCTGGACTTATCAATACCTGCAGAAACTCATTAAACTGTGGCTGGTTGGGTTACTCTCAAACTGCTTATTTTTGAACTAAAAATTGTAAGTTAGAAGTAGAGGTGGGAGGAAAAAGTATTGCTGGATGCTTTTACCCTTCATGAACCTTTCTCATATCCTAGACCAGAGATTGCAGTCCAAAGTGTGGTGTAATAGCTATATATTGTTACTTGAAATGAGTAGATGAAAGTTAACTGCCTAGGAGCTTTTCTTATCTGTGTAGCATTAGGATGTTATAAACACCTTTTAGCAATGAATTGGAGTTAATGGCCCTGATCGACAATGTGAGCCCTCACCTCCTCCCAGAGGGTCACTAATCCTGAGGAGATGCCCTGCACATTTCTCATTATTACTTAAATATTATATTATGTAACTTTAAAAAAACCCTTGGTGCTACTGTTTTTTAAGCACACTTGTTTTCCTTCTTCTAAGGTGCACAGCGTGGCAAAACCTGTGCTTTATTGAACCCTTGTATCCCCTTTGGCTCTCAGACTGGAGCAGAGGTTGACAAAGCTGGGGGAAAAAATTAAAATTAGAATTCAAGATCATCAAGTCCAACCCCTCACCCAGCACCATCTAATCAACCGAACCAGGGTACCAAGTGCCTCATCCAGGCACTTAAATGCTTCCAGTGATGGTGACACCATCACCTCCCTGGGTGGCACATTCCAATGGCCAATCTCTTTTCTATGAAGAATTTCTTCCTCACCTCCAGCCTAAACCTCCCCTAGTGCAGCTGGAGACTCTGTCCTCTTGTTCTGGTGCTGGTTGCCTGGGAGAAGAGACCAACCCCCTCCTGGCTGCAACCTCCCTTCAGGGAGTTCTAGACAGCAAGAAGGTCTCCCCTGAGACTCCTCTTCTCCAGGCTAAACAACCCCAGCTCCCTCAGCCTCTCCTCATAGGGCTGTGCTCCAGACCCCTCCCCAGCTTTGTTGCCCTTCTCTGGACACCTTCCAGCAACTCAACATCTTTCCTCAACTGAAGGGCCCAGAACTGGACAGAGGACTCAAGGTGTGGCCTAGCCAGTGTTGAGTACGGCATGTACACACAGTATTGCATACATAATAGATGGGAATGGCTCCAAAACAATCTATTGCATGATTACCTAATTAATACAATGTGTAGTAATGAAAACCCCTTCGGCGAGGCCGCAGCAGCCTTTTACTATTCCTGCGTCGTAGATAATTTTTTTTTTTTTTTTTTAGATTGGGTGTCTCAGCTGTTTGCTTTTTGTTGTTGTTGCTGTTTTTAATTTGGTCTTTCAAATTGCCAGCAGTCTTATTGCTGCTTTGTGGCCCAGGCACTTGAAAAATTTCATTTCTCCAACGGAAGGGACCGAATTTTTCTCCCCCAGAAGTGCAGTTTGCAGGCAGGGGCAAGGTCCGGCGCTAACTTTTCGTGCGCAGAGGCAAGCACAAAAGGCAGGTTTACATAAGTGCCTTTTAAGGCCTTTTGCAACTATTGGAGAGACTTGGTACTGAAAAATAGAAGAATTCAAGTAACAAAAATTGCTTTGGGCTAGACTTTTAAATCAAGACACACACAAAAAAATTGATTTTGCAGATGCATTATAACCCCACTCGTCTCCAAATGGTCCTGCAGTGCAATCGTATTAGCAGGGCTTGTTTACTCCAGCAGATCTTCTGGAGCATTATGTAAACCTCTGCTTTACCAAAGTATCACCTATGTGGCCTGTGGTCATGCCTGGTTCTATGTCTCGATTGGACAGGCGGGACATGAGGTGCTGCTCCCATACTGCTTTTACTCCCTGATGAAGGTATGATGCTCTAGAGCAGCATTTAGTCTGTGCTTAGACTAGTTCTAAGGAAAGGCTGAGCTGGTTGATGGCAAATAGCAAGGTATAAGGAGAAATAAGCAGAGGGTACTTAGTTAACTGCCAGACAGCTCCTGCTCCTGGAGCTCTTGCTGTTATTTTCAGCAGAGCAGCCCTGCAACTGAGCACAAGAGCTGTGTTAGACCCACAGATGCACCATTTTAGGTCAGTTCTCCTTTCTTGGATTCTAAGATAGTATGGGAAAGCTTTTTATTTCCCTTTCCATTTCCTTGTTTTGCCTTAAAAGACCCAAGCAGGCATGACAAGCAAAGACTAATGGTGAAATCTCTGCCATCCAGGACAACCCCACTGACTGCAGCTGATGCCACTGCTACAAGCAGAAGCTTTTCTCCTCATTTTTCTTTCCCTTTGTGATAACAAACATATATACAGTT
Source organism: Picus viridis (assembly GCA_033816785.1). Lineage (NCBI taxonomy): Eukaryota > Metazoa > Chordata > Aves > Piciformes > Picidae > Picus > Picus viridis. The sequence goes on along the minus strand of CM066587.1, from coordinate 3,705,147 downwards.
GAAAATACTCTACTAGCATCTTAATAATAGGTAATTTAGCTAAAACTGGGACATCTTAGGACCTGGAACCCTGACTTCATTACCAAATATCAGCAGTTTTGAAAGTCAGGAACAGGAAACTCTGCAGAAACAAAACTCATGTCTGTAGAGCCAACACCAGCTACTTGTCAGAGAGAGAAATATTCTCTGAATAAATGATTAAGCATAGTGGACAGCATTAAGTGTTTGGTCAATGCAGAAGGTGCTCAATGAATAATTATTAGAAAATAAAGGATTTTTGCTTTATTGAAGTGTGGGATTGCATCACATTGATTCTTAATTGCGAAATCCATTTTTCATCTCAAAAGAGCCACTTAATAGTTTTGTCAGCTTAGCTTGTTATTCATCTTTGTGCTAGCTACAGTTACTGAAGAAAGTCCATAGTACCTGAAATGAAAAGGTTAAGGTGCTTCAGGCAGCCAGCAGCACTAATTCATTTGCCAGTGAAAGCAGTTTGGGCTTATTACTCATCATTGCACACCAACTGATAAAAAAAAAAAAACCCAACAACAAACCCAAAATAACAAAGAGAGCAAGGGCCGCGTCTGAAACCGCTGTCTTCACTCCACAGCAGTGGGAATCACAGAACGGTGGGGACTGGAAGGGACCTCTGAAGACCATTTGGTCCAACACCCTTGTTAAAGCAGATTCATCCAGAGTAGGGTTGTGCAAAGTCATGTCCAGGCAAGCGTGGAATCCCTCCAGAGGAGACTCCACAGTCTCTCTGGATAGCCTGCTCCAGGACTCCAACACACACATACCAAAGAAGTTTTCCCTCATGTTCAGTTGGCACCCTCTGTGTTCTGTGTTGTGCCCACTGACCCTTGTCCTCTCCTTGTGCACCACTGAGTAGAGTCTGGCCCTGTGCTCTTGCCCCCCACCCTTTAGCTCTTGCTTTCATGCTTCTCTGGGCTCAACAGCCATAGGTGTCTCAGCCTTTCAGAAGGTCTCCAGGCCCCTCAGCATATTTATAGCCTCCACTGGACTCTGTCCAGTAGTCCCCTGCCTCTTTTGAACTGGGAAGCCCTGTACTGGACCAAATAATCCAGATGTAGCCTCTCTTAGGGCATTGAAGACAGTAAATGATGCAAACTGCATGGTGTACAGAATGAATTTGTTGCATTTATTTAGCATTAGTAAAACTGGTGGAAAAATGCAATGGGTAGATTTTGAAGTATGGCCTTCTGGAAGGTTTTGGGTTTATATTTAGTTTCTGGAGGCTGCTTGAGGAGTGCCCAACAGAGTAGAGGCTTTGCTTGGATGCTGGCTGGGATGAGCACCATGGGGGGCTGCCTTTGGCTTGCTGACCAGTTTAGCTGTTATCACTCTTCATCAGTGATTCCCAGCATGTTGTGCCAGAGCACAAAGTGATTTTTCCTTTCCAGAGAGCACCTGTAACTCCAAGGCATAACTTAATTTAGGCTTGTTCTGATGTAATTTTTCCATAAGAAAGCAGTATTTTTCAATCTCCTTGTCACATAGAACATGAACAACATTTTGGACTCGGTCAACAAGGACTGAAGATCAGCCCGAACATGTGCCAGGGGATTACAGGTCAATGGCCATTTCTTCTCTGCAAGAGTGCTGTATGAAATTCCCCCTTGCTCAGCACCACTGTAAATCTTCCAATCGCAAACTCTGCTCAAACTTTTGGCAGGAAGGTTCAGGCACGTTAAGGATCTGCTGGGTTCTCCCCTGATACATTATGTACCTAAGATATTTAATTCTGGCTGCAGATGTTAAGTAACTTCTTGATTTCTCATAACCCAGGCAACTAAAATACTTCTTTTTTTCCCCTCCTTAAAGCTCTCTTTTGCAATCATGATGAATCATATGATCAGCTGCAGGATATACATTTTGCAAATGAAACCAGGTTATTATTAGTCTTGGCTATTTCAGCATGAGGAAGAAGGATGAAATAAAAAAAAGCCACCCAGATATATTCAATGTACATTTTGCAGACCAGTTGCCATTTGTTTTAACAGCTTCTCAAATGCACACCAAAGGAAGGCAATGAGCACACAAAATACTTCCATGTGCTCAGGGTGGGTCCCATAAGTGCAGACTGAGAAATCTGGAAAGGCAGTTTTAGTCCACAAAATAAAATGAATAATCATTTGGGCCTACAAGAAAGCTGGGGAGAGACTTCTGAGGGTGTCAGGGAGTGATAGGGCTGGGGGGAATGGAACAAAACTGGAAATGGGTAGATTGAGATTGGATGTTAGGAAGAAGCTCTTCCCCATGAGGGTGGTGAGGCACTGGCACAGGTTGCCCAGGGAGGTGGTGGAAGCCTCATGCCTGGAGGGTTTTAAGGCCAGGCTGGATGTGGTTCTGCTGTAGTGTAAGGTGTCCCTGCTCACAGCAGAGGGATTGGAACTAGCTGATCCTTGAGGTCCCTTCCAACCCTGAAAATCCCAAGAAACAGAGAAACCCCCAAAAAACCCTACAACCACACCCCAAAACCAAACCGAACAACAACAAAACAACCAAGTAAAAGAATACCAGAACAAGCAAACAAAAATCTCCTACCAAATTAAAATAATTAAACCCCCTAAAGCACAAACAAACCATATTTGGGGGTTAAATGAAAAGGAACACAAGGAACACATGCATTCCTATGATCTTGTTTTGTTTTGTGCCTTTTTCCCCCCACTGGCAGGAGATTTCTTGAGAGCAACTGTGCCAACAAATTAGCATTTCCAGTCCTTTAATACACATTCCTGGAGGTATTCTCCTCCAAAGAGAGCACTTCTGGGAATGACAGCAACGTGCCTGGTATTGCTCCAGCTGTCTGGCAGTGAGGTGTGCTCAGCATCACTTGCCTTTCAATGCTTGTGGTAGGGCACCTGCCTTTCATCTGCTGCTCCAACTTCGAAGCTGTGTCTTTCTGACTCTAAAAAAGACACTGCACGTGCCGGGCGCTTCTTGGTAGCCTGCCACAACTCGGATGGGAACCTGTAACTTCTCCTCAAGTCACTACTCAGGTGTCATGTATCCCTTCCAGTAATTTTTTTTTGATAGCCATAATATGGCCATGACTAATGTTATTCTTCCTACCCCCTTGTTTTCTTGTTTTCCTGCCTCTTTGCCATCAGTTAACACTAATTCAAAATGAGCGGTGGCCGCCGAAATCGGTTGCGACCTCCTGGTGGAAGATGATGTAGCACATCATCTGAAAGGCTGCAGTATGTTTTCTGACATCACTGTGACATGAGGTAAAACATCATGTGACAGCTCTTATTGCACAGGTGTCATTATGTTTTGCATCCAAAGGCTGCAAATCCTTTTTGGCAGTTTGCTAATTGCTTTGTGTTCTTGCCTGCTAACCTTCAGCTCCATCACCTTGGTGGAGAGGTAGGAATGCAATGATTCTTCTACCCTCCATGCCCAATGCCATCCTGACCTGTACCGGCTAAGGCTGTGGTTCCAGGATGATTAAGGGACTGGAGCACTTCTCTGTGAGGAGAGGCTGAGGGACCTGGGGCTGTTTAGTTTGGAGAAGAGAAGACTGAGAAGGGATTTAATCAATGTTTACAAATATTTGAGGGCTGGGGGTCAGGAGGGAGGGGACAGGCTCTGCTCAGTTGTACCCTGTGATAGGACAAGGGGCAATAGATATAAACTACAGCACAGGAGCTTCCACCTCAACATGAGGAGGAACTTCTTCACTGTGAGCACTTCTTCACTCAGAGAGCACTGGAACAGGCTGCCCAGAGAGGTTGTGGAGTCTCCTTTTCTGGAGACTTTCAAGCCCCATCTGGATGTACTCCTGTGTGACCTGTGCTAGATTGTATGGCCCTGCTCTGGCAGAGGGGTTGGACTCAAAGATCTTTGGAGGTCCCTTCCAACACCTAACATCCTGTGATCCTGTGATCAACTCTGTGGCATTGTTATCTGCTTTTGACTCTACAGTTATTTTTCATGATGGTTTATGGCTACTTGTTGGACTAGGAAAGTCTTGTCTTGATCCTAACTTCAGCCAGCATCAGCTCTGACTTTAAGAAATAAAGGCACATTCTGAAAGTGGCACAGAAGTAACTAATGTGAGAGGTTTTAAGGTCTTGGATTCAGTGATCAGCATGCCCAGTGGGGAGAGGAGTAACCCCCATCTAGACTGGAGGGGTGGCATGGCAGGACCCGTTACAGCCCTTACTCTGTGAAATGACTGGAGAAGTTGCCAAAACTCTTTTGGCCAATTCAAGGAAATGAGGCTCTGGATAATGACACCTTGGCATGCAAGGAAAGAAGGGAGGCATGTGTTAATAGTAAAGATAATTAAGTCGGAGGGTATTTTTAAAAGGAGAAAGAAATTGGACATTGTTATGCTAAGGAAGCTGTAGATCTGATTATTTATGCAAGCAGGCTTTTTCCCATTGCCTTCAACTGAACTAGGATTTCACTTCTCAGAGTTTCTCTGGAAGTTTGAATCATACTCACTGCTTGGACTACACTTTTTTAAAATGATTTTTATTTCTTTTTAAAAGGTCATTGCCTGATGCTACCTAGAAAAGCAGCTTTAACTGTGGCACAGAATCTGCCCTACAAAATACTTGGCAGTGCAACACCGCTTGTTGCTTATACTCAGACCTGTTCCTGCCTTACTGTGCTCTGTCAGATGTCTGTGAGTTGGGGGCACTTTTCCTTGCTATGGGAGACCTAAAGGCTGTCTTCTGTCCTCTTTAAGTAAAATAGGCACAGGGGAAAAAAAGGCAAGCTAGGAGAGTACTTTTCTCTGAAGCAATTGCATCAACCAAGGGAAATTCATCTGTAATATATGAAGCAGTCCCCATGTCCCCCCAAAAGACCTATCCCTGGATTCCGAACTTTTTGTGAAGCTGAAAATACTTGGCCTGTTGTAAGCTTTGAATGAATAAAGTCCAGCATCCCTCATTGTGATTTATTGGTGCTGGAATAGAAATCTTTCTCATCTAAAAATCACTCTGAGCTATTATGGGCTCCAGTTGAAGCAACCAAAGCATTACATATGGATCACATATAGCCCACAATTAAGCAATGCCAGCATTATGTTATTACCAACAATTTACAATTAGAGTCCATTTCCACAGTGCTTTATTCTGCCATTACCCTACAGAAATTTGTGATAACTATCAGGGCAAGCAGTAAAGCTTACACTGAAACTGAGCCTGAGAAGAAGATGAAGTCCTGGAGATTTTCACAGATACTAGAAAAAGTGGTCAAGGAATTGTCATTGCTGTACTTATGATTCATATTGGTGTCCTCCATTTGTGTTAGGAGCAACCTGCTGATCCCTTTTGGTAAGAGTTTCCAGGTAATTAGTAAGCTATGGGATGGAAGCCCAAATCCTTGGAGGTTTTTTAGGCCAGGCTGGATGTGGCTGTGAGCCACCTGATGTAGCGTGAGGTGTCCCTGGCCATGGCAAGGAGGGTTGGAACTGAATGATCCTTGAGGTCCCTTCCAACCCTAAGAATTCTATGATCCCTTGAAGTTTTTCCTTTAAGAGCATGAAATCTAAGGACAGTTTAATTGTTTTAAACATGGAGCTTTATGGAAGTCATTTTTTTGTGATTGAAGCTCCTGATTTAAGTTTGAAGCAGAAGTTTTTTTTGCTCCTGCATAAATTGTTTGGTGTGGCTTTGAACTTTCTGCTCTCACTTTTCCCTAATTACCAAAGGAATAACTTCAAGTGGGTGTTTTCCCTCTTCCATACATGATGTGCTGAAGTGGAAACTTAGGGAGAAAATGAAGTAATGAAATATCAATAAGTTACAAGTACAAATAAATGACTAAAAAAAGGAGTGAGGTGTGTGGTAGGTGAATATTTAGTAGCTTGGGAATAGAAATTCCCAGCAAATTTGTTGCAGATGGCATGATTCATACAGTTTCATTTTTGTACAAGGTTCATTTTGCAAACTATGGACCTCTGTGATGGGTGGTTGAGGAACCCTTGAGATATTGGATGTGTGTAAACCGACGAATACCAATGCCAGAGGTATTGCCATACACCAAAAGATGTTGAGGGACTGGATTTGACCCCCATTTTGGAGACATCTATTAAAATACATTGTTTGTGGTAATTTTTGAATGGTGTACAGTGGAGCATTATTTAACTAAATATCATAGAATACCAAATACAGAATTAACCAGGTTGCAGAAGACTTCAGAGATAAGTGAGTCCAACCTATCACCCAACACCATCTCATCAACTAAAGCATGGCAACAAGTGCTTCATCCAGTCTCTTAAACACTTCCAGTGATGGTGACTCCACCACCTCCCTGGGCAGCACATTCTAATAGCCAATCTCTCTTGCTGGGAAGAGCTTTCTCCTCACCTCCAGCCTAAACCTCCCCTGGCACAGCTTGAGACTCTGTCCTCTTGTTCTGGTGCTGGTTGCCTGAGAGAGGAGACCAACCCCCACCTGGCTACAACCTCCCTTCAGGTAGTTGGAGACAGCAAGAAGGTCTCCCCTGAGCCTCCTCTTCTCCAGGCTAAGCAACCCCAGCTTCCTCAGCCTCTCCTCACAGGGCTGTGCTCCAAACCCCTCCCCATCTTTGTTGCCCTTCTCTGGACACATTCCAGCAACTCAACAGCTTTCCTAAACTGAGGGCCCCCGAACTGGACACAGGACTCAGAAGATGGGCAAGGAGAAATTCAGTAGAACAGTTGGACTTAGAATGCTTCATGATTTGATCCTTATCTCTTCGGTCAGGTTTCCCAAACTATTAGGTCAGGTTTCTTTGATGTCTTTTTTGCAAACAGTAAGAGAATTAATATCTCTGAGAATGAAAACAAGAGAAAAGTGGATGGGGTTTAGAAATAGTAAGGAAATTAAGGGTAGAGCAGAAGGCCAAGAGATCGTGAACTGAAATCCTTGCACAGAAACCTGAGGGTAATTGCACATCTTGGGATTCCTGGGTTTAGGAAACTTGTATCAGAAAAAGGCAGTTTTCTAACAACAACAAAGAAAGTGCATTTTTATTAGGGAAATTGTGACTTGTTTCACTTGATCAACATCTTGAAGCTACATTTAACTCCTCCTATGCATAAAGGAAATTGCCACTCTCCTGCAAGGCTTGTTTTTACCCTGATGAAACACCTCTCCATCTCTGCTTCCTGCCTATCTCCCCTCACCCTGAAGTTACCTAGCTTCTCTGGGACATTTCCCCCCCCCTCACCCCTCCCCATCAGAAGATTTTTGCCTGTGTACCCAGAGAAGAGTTTCACTCTTAAAAATCATACCATTTAAGGGTTCCACGAAAAACAAACAGGGAAGCAGTGCAAAGAATAATGCATGCAAGAGAAAACAAGATTTTTATTGTCAGCAGTTTTAGGCAGTGGGAGAAGTTTTGCTGAACCACTGAAAGGAACTAACAAGAGGAAGATGAGCAGAAAAAAATGTATTGCAGTAATCAAGTAAGATTGCAATGAAAGCATCAGAAAGAATCTTTGTGCCAGTTTAGCAAGGAAATATCTTTTTCTGGAAACTGTTTAGGTGAGGAAAGACTGAGAGTGAGAGTAGTGTGCTCAGATTTGGAAAGTCTGGTGTCAAAAATGATCCCACGTTTGCTCAAACATCCAAATAGGACACACCTGTTGTTGCCACTAAAGGATTAGTGCCCCTTGTCACAGACCTCATTGGCAGGTGGAGGTTGGTCTCTTCTCCCATGCAACCAACACCAGAGCAAGAGGATAGTCTCAAGCTGCACCAGGGGAGGTTTAGGCTGGGCATTAGGAAGAAGTTCTTCCCAGCAAGAGAGATTGGCCATTGGAATGAGCTGCCCAGGGAGGTGGTGGAGTCACCATCACTGGAAGTGTTTAAGAGGGGACTGGGTGAGGCACTTGGTGCCATGGTTTAGTTGATGAGATGGTGTTGGGTGATAGGTTGGACTTGACGATCTCAAAGGCCTTTTTCACCCTGGTGAATTCTGTATTCTGATTTGGCAATATGCAGCTGAGAATTGATGAAAGTTTACTTTCTAGAACTAATCAAAGCTGGTTGACTTTGGGTTTGTTTTGTGGGGTTTTTTTTGTTTGGTTTGGTTTTTAAAGAGTATACTGATATGGCCTCATGAATGGCCATATTTATCATCATAGGCAAATGCTAAAACAAGCTTGTCTATAGTCAAGACTTTGAATGGAAAGGAACTAGGAAAAATTGTTCTTTGCCTTAAAAAATGTTTCCCTATTTGTTGGAGTTTTTGTCTATGCTGATAATTTTAGTCTGTTGGGAGATGTTTAATATATGTTGCCTTTTAATAGGATTTCATATGACTTTCCATTAATGAAAGTGTATATATAGTAGTCGATAGATCATGGGAATAGATCATAGGCAGGAAGAAGTTCTTCACAGAGAGAGTGATTTGCCATTGGAATGTGCTGCCCAGGGAGGTGGTGGAGTTGTCATCCATGGAGATCTTCAAGAAGAGACTGAATGAGGCACTTAGTGCCATGGTGTAGTTGATTGGATAGGGCTGGGTGATAGGTTGGATTGGATGATCTTGGAGGTCTCTTCCAACCTGGTTGATTCTATGATATTTCTGCCAGTGAGCAGCAGCCCAGTTTGCTTTGTTTATTTGGTCAAGCCCTGGTAAAAGATTTTTGAACCTGAATTTCAAATCAGTTGGATAATAGAAGGTAGTTATACCAGAATTTGATGGGGAAAGTGACTCATAAATTATCTGTTCAGTGGAGGAAATGCCCACCTTACAGTGGTGCAGTAGGAAACACAGCATTTAATGAATGTTGGTGGAGTTGGAATAAACCCCAGCAGAATGACATAGATAATATTTGTGTGGCTAGAGGTATGGGAAAGGAACAAATGCAATCCTGGCGCCAGATAGGTCTGAAACCAAGCACTTAGACAGTCCAGCACAGGACATTAGACAGTCCAATAAGACTCTATGGTTCACAGGACTGAAGGCAGCTGCAATCTCTAATAACATGAGTAGAGTCAAGGACCCTGCAACAGAGTTAATAAGCAGATCATTACCGACTCTGACCAAGGCAGTCTCCACACTGACCTAATCGAAATCCAGAATGAAAATTATCGTAACGTGCATGATGAACTAATTAGCCTGGAGCTGGGTTGCCTCCACCTGCTCTAGTATCTCAATTTAGAATGGCAAATTAAAACCAAAAAGAGATGAGAGATCACGCCACAAGAAGGGAATGTGGTTCTTTAGCACGGGAAGATGGCACTGACCTTAAGAAAATGGGATTGCTCTGCCTGGCAGCAGCTTACTGCTCCCAGATAGACCACTTTCCTCACAGCTCTTCATACTCCACTGATATGGGATGGCCAGTCCCCAAAATCAATAAAAAACCCCAATGACTTGCCTGTGGGGATGTAGATTAAAAGCTGCAATGCCTGAAGGCTCTGGCTCCGTGGAACTCCAAACTTTCTCAATGTCCCTGACACTTTGCTGTGGACTGGTGTGCCCTGTGTGTTGCTCAGAGCTTGGGTGTCAGCCCAACTCCCGTGTCTGCACCCACTGTGGACAGGGCAGGAGGTGACAGTTCTTGTGCAGCAGTTACCAGGTTGTCTCTTTCCCACCCCTTGTTCTCACCAAGACTGTAGAGATGTGGGGAAAGTTTTCTTCTCCTTTCCGGATGATATTTTCGATGTCCCTTCCTTTTCTCACGGACTGTTGTGCCCAAACAGGTTTAGGAGGAAAATCACAAAGGGTTTGGTCAAGTTGGGTCACTGTGAATTGATAAGCAAAGGACTTGTGGAAGAAACAGGAGGCTGCCTGCGCACTGTATCTCTGGGTAGCCATCACGGAGGCGCATGGTTTGAACCTTAGCTTCCGAAATGTGTGCCCTGTGGTAATGTTCAGCTAGAAATGAGACTGTGAATAGTCTGGAAGGCAAGGTTCTGAGCTGCTCTTGGCTCATATTCTTGGCTACACTGTGGCAGGGTTCTAGTGGAAAGAGTACAGCTTACCCTTCCTAACTCTTAGCAAGCCATTTGCTAATCCATCATATACAGAAAAGTGGGAAGAAAAAGTGGGAAAATGTTTTTATTATGCAAAATAAGTGAAGAGTTGGCTTTTGCTACTTTCAATAGCATTTGGGTCTTTGCATCTGTTTGTGGATCTACCCAGAGTTGTGCAGGACAAGGACTTGAAGAGTTCAGAGATGGGTGGTTAGCACAACTCCCACATGCAGAGGGATTTCTAAGGTCATGACAGATTAGTGCAGAAAGCAAATACACAGGGATGTGGCAGAAGTAGGCCTGAGCATACTATAGGTGATTCTTCTTACATTATTTTAGGAAAGTAGTCAGGCAGTAAGAAAATTAATCCCAGAACTGGCCTGAGAAGTTCAGCCAACAGATGACCTTTGCAGGACCTAGGCTGTCTATTAAGTGAGAGATTTCTGGCTGTATTCTTTTAATACCATCAACAAAGGGGAATTTCTTACATCTTTCTTAAAGGCATTTGGTGTCCTTCAGAGTAAGCAGATATTTTCCTGTTCCTATAATCTTGGTTGGCAGGTTTTGTGTCTAAAATGTCATCTGTTTCTGGTTCCATACTCATTCAGTGACTGTTTTACTCAAATATTAAAGGATTTGTGCCAGTAGTGGGAGATCCCATTGAAAATAAAAGTCTGGAGCAATGGTGTCACAGCTCACCTTGCACACAGAATCACAGAATGTCAGGGGCTGGAAGGGACCTTGAAAGATCATCTGGTTCAACCCCTTCAGCCAGTGCAGGATCACCTAGGGACAGATCACACAGGAACTAATCCAGGTGGGCTTTGAATATCTCCAGAGAAGGAGACTTCAAACCCCCCTGGGGTTTTGGTTGTGACCGGGCAAAGTTGCTGGCACATTTGGGTGCCTGTAGCAGTGGCAGCAATGAATAATCCACTGATAGATTTTGGCAAAGTTCAGCTTTTCATGGTAGATTTTACTCATGGGTGGAGAGAAGGAATGGCTGCAAACAAAAAGCCATAATTGCTCAAAATTTCTTTCTTGAATGATGTTCTACATTTGAAGGGAAGATGTTCCCTGCTCTGCAAGTTGTCTGTACCAATGGCTTCTTGCATCATGCAGTGCTGCTGACTCTTGTGATTTACTGACAACCTCATGACTTCGCATGTTGCTGTTTTGTTTGTTTTTTTTTTCCCTGGTGTTTTTGTTTTTTGGTGGGTTGGGGTTTGTTGGGTTTTTTTTGCCTTGTGGTTTTGGAGGAGAGTTTGAGAACAAAATCTTTAAGACAATACAGCACAAAGAAGTAGGAAAATAAAAGTCCATAGAGTATGGGCCAGAGACTCTTTTCAGTGTTGTCCAGTGATAGTACAAGAGGCAATGGGCACAAACTGAAATATGTGAAGTTCCACCTAAACCGAAGGAAAAACTTTCCTGTGAGGCTGAGAGAGAGGACTGGAACAGGCTGCTCAGGAAGGTTGTGGAGTTTTCTTCTTTGGACACCTTCAATACCTGCCTGGCTATTGTGATCCTGGGCAACCTGCTCTTGGTGAACCTGCCTTAGAAAGAAAGTTGGACTAGATCATTGGAAGATCCCTTCTAACCCTTACCATGGTGTGATTCTATATCACTTTGCAAAGAATGAGGACTTCTAATCTAGATTTGAGGTTTGGGGTGTCAGCAGGAGGGTGGACAGAGGCTCCCTGAGCACTCATGGCAAGGCCATCACCAAGCACTCTGTGCAGATGAATCCATGTTGCCTTGTACCTCTGTTACAGAAACTGCAAGGAGAGATACAAGAAACAGGATGTCTGGAGAGGGCTGACATGAAATAGGTGGTGAGGAACAGGAGCACAAAGAAAGGCTCCAGGCCCCCAAGTACACATACATATCCTGGAGGCCTGGCTTTAGCTGGGAAATGGGAAAGGTTTTAATTTAAAATTTGATTTAAGGGAGAGAGACTTTTTCATTAGCATAGCAGTTACTCACTCAGTTGGGAGCTATTGGAAGAAATTAAAGTACATTTGGCAATCTATACGATTCAAGCAGGAATGGGATCCATCTATCTATTGATCCACCTTTCTGCCTAATCACATACATCCCATGATATCCAGGGTTATGTTTTCCCTTTCCTGAACTATTGTAAAATCTGAAGCCCCTCTGCAAGGAGAAAGTTGGTTTGTTATGTTTTGGTTTTTAAAATATCATCAATGCCAACCTGTCTCTTTTTAGTAATTGTTTTACTAATTTGGTTTGGTTTTCCTTGTTTGTATTTTCTGTTGTGAGTTGTAGGTTCTTTTTTTTTTTTTTTTTTTTTTTTTACTGCTGTTAACATGGGATTGCTTTGTCCCTAATCAGCTACAAAAAAAAACCCCATAGTGAAAAACTCTTTCTTATTGTCCTTTTGGCTTGGTTTTAGCTTGTTGGTTTTCTTTTTTCCAGTGTCATTTTATGAGTCCTGTGTCCAGTTCTGGGGCCCTCAGTTGAGGAAAGATGTTGACTTGCTGGAAGGTGTCCAGAGAAGGGCAATGAAGCTGGGGAGGGGTCTGGAGCACAGCCCTGTGAGGAGAGGCTGAGGGAGATGGAGTTGCTTAACCTGGAGAAGAGGAGGCTCAGGGGAGCCCTTCTTGCTGTCTCCAACTACCTGAAGGGAGGTTGTAGCCAGGTGGGGGTTGGTCTCCTCTCCCAGGCAACCAGCACCAGAACAAGAGGACACAGTCTCAAGCTGTGCCAGGGGAGGTTTAGGCTGGATGTTAGGAAGAAGTTCTTCATAGAAAGAGAGATTGGCCATTGGAATGTGCTGCCCAGGGAGGTAGTGGAGTCACCATCACTGGAGGTGTTTAGGAAGAGACTGGATAGGGTGCTTGGTGCCATGGTGTAGTTGACTAGATGGTGTTGGGTGATAGGTTGGGCTTGCTGATCTCTGAGGCCTTTTCCAACCTGGTTAATTCTGTATTCTGAGGTGTAGGGGAACAATAAAAAGAAAGAATTTCAAGTTGAGCAAGCATTGACAAGAAGGGAAAGTGGTTTGTGGAAGAGCATGATATGTAGATAGCCCTGTTTTGCTATGCAGCTGCCTCTTTTCTCCTAGAGCTTAGCACAAAGTTTTCTAAGTTGTGCCTTGGTTGGGCTTTTTTTTTTTAAATATTTATTTTTTCCCCTCTTTTGTCAAAAAAAATTATGCCAGTGTCACTTTCCCTTTGCGGTTAATTCAGGAGAGATCCTCAATTTGAGCAGGGCATATTTTCATGCAAATACAGCAGCACAGTTTCCAGCCCCCTAATAGCTTCTTACAAATGATGTGCCATTACAACGAGGTTTATTTAAACAAATTTAATACATCTTTAATCAAGCTGGAGAGCATTTTCAAAGGTCACGCTCCAAATCAGGATCACTGTTCAGAGCTTATCAAAGTATTAGCTTAAGGGGGAGGGAGAATTATTTCTTGGACAAGTAATTTTAGGCAAATCTTTATTTACATTTTTATTCAGTTATTAAATTTTATTCCTTTCCCTCCTCCTTCTAGTCTCCATTTATGAACCTATAAGAAAGTCTGTAAATGGAGCCATAAGCATATCACAGCAGTTACTATTTCCAGGGGCTATTCCTTTGAATCTAGTGGGCCCATAAAAGCAAGGATGAAGTTACATTTTTTTTTTTTTTTTTTTTTTTTTTTTTTTTGAACACAAGCTATGTGTATCCATTTCACACACCCAGCTCTTGCCTGAGGATCTGATATGAGGAGAAATATGTGGTTAGATATGTTTTAAATTAACAAAAGGAGTTAAACCCAAATTTTCAGCATTATGGGTGTTTAAAGGTGCTTGCAAGAGGACAACCATTCATCTTAAATCCCATTAAAACTATTGGGAACTTGTGGTGTGTTGAAGATTTCCCACCACCCCCCACACCCCCAGCATTAACTTTGCAGATAAACTCAGACCAGCTGAGTCATTCTACCCCTGTACTCAGCAATGGTTAGGCCCCACCTTGAGTCCTGTGTCCAGTTCTGGGCCCCACAATTTATGAAGGACATTGAGACACTTGAACATGTCCAGAGAAGGGCAACAAGGCTGGGGAGGGCTTTGGAGTACAGCCTTGTGAGGAGAGGCTGAGGGAGCTGGGGTTGCTTAGCCTGGAGAAGAGGAGGCTCAGGGGTGACCTTATTGCTGTATCCAAATACCTGAAGGGAGGTTGTAGGCAGGTGGGGGTTGGTCTCTTCTCCCAGGCAATCAGCACCAGAACTAGAGGACACAGTCTTAAGCTGCAACAGGGGAAGTTTAGGCTGGAGGTGAGGAGAAAGTTCTTCCCAGAAAGAGTTGTTGGCCATTGGAATGTGCTGCCCAGGTGGTGGAGTCACCATCCCTGGAGGTGTTCAAAAGGGGATTGGATGTGGTACTTGAAGCTATGGTTTAGTTAGTCATGTGGTGTTGGCTGGTAGGTTGGACTTGCTTGTCTTTTCCAACCAAGTTAATTCTATGATTAACGTACTTAAGGAACCCTCCTCGATTCACACCTCTGGGGCCATTCATTGGGTATACATCTTAAAGCAGATTGCAGATGTTTTAGTTTGTACATAAGCAGTGTAGGATTCTGGATGGATCTACTGACCACACCTCACCATGTCCTCCAAAGATAGTGCTTTCAGATGTCACTCTTGTGTTGGTAAAACCCCATCCTCTGGCCTCTGCTTCACAGAAGTAACTAATGAGGCACCAGAATTAAAGGAGTGAACTCTGTACTCTATACAGAGATACCCCTGAGATTTTAATGCTCATTAGATTAAGGAGCCTTCAAACTATTCAGTATGGGGAAAGTCAAACTGGGTGTCTGAGAAGCTAACAAACAGAGCTGGTGCAGGCTCACCTTGCAGCAAGAGTTTGATAATAAGATGAAAAGGGAACTGTGCTGACGTCATAAAGAGGAACTCCTGGAAAGATGGTTTTGCAGATACTGACTTGGTTTGTTGCTGTGAAGGATTGTACCTTCTGTGTCTATCATCTGTCATCCCCCTGGTTTCCAGCTTGACTGGCAAAGGAGTATGCAAAATGAATAAAGTGTACTCATATCACCCAGTCTCCAGTGAGCAGTGAACCAGTGGATGTTCCTTGATGGTTTTGGTAGGACTGTGATGGAAATGTGTTGTTCTATGCATCAGCCTGAGCGTGTGCTCTTTGCTTCTTGACGAGGTCTTGTTTTGTAACTCACAAAGAAATGGTGACTAGCATTTGCCTTTCTGATCTGTGCTGACTCAGAGGTCTTTATGAAAATGGACAAGGAAATAATCCTCCAGATGCTCAGCTGCATCTAAGCATCACACACTGCAAACGTGGCTCCCGTACTGGATGTAGGTTTGTTGCTGAAAACTGCAACCATCTTGAAGCCTCCACAATCGGAGGAAGGAAATGATGCTATGTGATATTTATGACAACAAAAATCCCTCCGATTCAGAGTGAAAAAGCAGGCAGTTGGCCTAGTGGGGGTCAATGACACAACAGCTAAAATCCTGTATTGAGCAGTTGGTTGTACCATGGTGCAAAACGCTTTGCTGAACAACCAAATTAAAACATGGGTCTGGTCAGCCTAGAGTGAGAAAATACATGATGGCATCCCAAAACCAAACCTGAGAAATGCAGCGAGCTCCTAACTTTCTTTTTCTTTTGTGCTTGAGCACAAACCCAATGAGGAGAGGCTAAGGGAGCTGGGGTTGCTTAGCCTGGAGAAGAGGAGGTTCAGGGGAGACCTTCTTGCTCTCCACAGCTACCTGAAAGGAGGTTGTAGCCAGGTGGGGGTTGGTCTCTTCTCCCAGGCAAACAGCACCGGAACAAGAGGACATAGTCTCAAGCTGTGCCAGGGGAGGTTTAGGCTGGATGTTAAGAAGAAATTCTTCCCAGCAAGAGAGACTGGCCATTGGAATGTGCTGCCCAGGGAGGTGGTGGTGGAGTCACCATCACTGGAGGTATTCAAAAAAGGATAGGATATGGCACTTGGAACCGTGGTTTAGTTGTCAGGAGGTGTTAAGTAGTAGCTAATAGGTTGGACTTGATGATCTCTGAGGTCTTTTCCAACCTGGCTGATTCTGTGATTCTCTGGAGGTCTCCCATGTGACTCTCTGCTCTCATTTGTTTACACAAATTCTGTATTTACCTGTAGCTGTGTGGTGGGTTGACCCTGGCGGGATGCCAGTTCTCATCCAAACCACTCCATCACTCCCCTCCTCATCTGAACATGGGAGAGGAAATACAACAAAAGGCTAATGGATCAAGATAAGGACGGGGAGATCAGTAATTACTGTCACAGCTAAACCAGACTTGACTAGGGGAAATTAACTTGATTTATTACTAATTAAATCAGAGTAGGGCAATGGAAAATGAAACTAAATCCTAAAATCACCTTCCTCTCACTCCTCCCTTCCTCCTGGGCTTAACTTCGCTTGTCATTTTGTCTACCTCCTCTCTTCTAAGTGGCACAGGGGAATGGAGAATGTGGGTTGTAGTCAGCTCACTACGTATCTACTACTACTTCTTCAAGGGAAGGACTCCTCACGCTCCTCTGCTCTGATGTGGAGTCCCTGCCACAGAAGAAAGTCCTCCACAAACTTCTTCAGCATGAGTCCTTCTAAGGGCTGCAGTTCTTAATGAATTGCTCCAGCATGGTTCCCTTCCATAGAGTACAGTCCTTCAGGAAAAGACTCTTTCAGAGTGGGTCACTCAGAGGGTCATAAGGTCTGCTAGCAAGCTTGCTCCAGTGTGGTCTCCTCTCCCCATGAATCCTCAGGTCCTGCCAGGAACCTGCTCCAATGCAAAATTCCCATGGGATCTTAGTCTCCTCTGGGCATACATTTGCTTTGACATGGGTTCCTCCATGGACTATAGGTAGATATCTGCTCCACTGTGGACTTCCATGAGGGGGACAGCCTGCCTCACCATGGTCTTCACCACAGGCTGTGGGGGAATCTCTGCTTCAGGTCCTGGAGCATCTCCTCCCATTCTGTCTTCACTGTCTTCAGCATCAGACACCAGCTGATACTTTTCCACAGTGCTTATGGATTTTTATTTATTTGGCTTTTAGTAATTATGAGTGATTTTCAGGGATGGTTAGCGTTTGACATCCACACTTTGCTGCTGGTGTCATAAAGAGTATGATATTGTTTCCTTTCATTGCTTAGAAAAGCCTTTTAAGAAGCAGGACTTGAAGAAACTTTGAACTTCTGAGTAAGTTTATAGAGCAAGAGCAGATCAGTAGAATTAGGGAGCATCCAAGGACATTTAAGTGCCTGAAAGGTCTGGGACTTCCACTCTCTCTGTTGTTAATGGGGCTGCAGAGTCACATCCCTTAGTTTCAGAGGTTCTGAGGCTCTTGCTTTATCCCTCCTGTTTTAACCCTTCTAAAGCATTCCTTGGAGAGTGGAAAAAAACCTGAAACAAAACAAAAAAAAAAGTAGGAGGATAATTTACAAAGTGTAATAGTTATGCACAGATTTTTAGGTTGGGTTTTGTCATAGCCATGTGGCATCAGACTTGCTTGCTTGGAGACAGTTTTACTTACGTAGTCAGTTTGCTTCAGTAGCCCCTAGGGTGAACCCCAGAGCCCAAGCCCCAGCCCATGACTCTCTAATTGTAGGTGCTGCATGAGCACAAGGTAAAAGGGGTCCTACCAGTCCAAACAGCGTGAGAAAACCTATTTTTTTCTTCTTTTCTTCTGCTTTCTTGCATTATCAGTGATTACAATTCTGTGGCATAGGCTTGAAGAAAGGAAATCTTACGGCTAAAAGGGTGTTGTGGGCACACACTCAGTGTGTATCAATTGTGTCTTGCAGTGGGTACGTGCAAACCCAGCAAGATACTGCTGGAATTCCTGTCCTCTCTCATGTTCTGTGACAAAATTTGATCTGAATTAACTAAGTGCCCTTTTGATCTTATTTTGCTTCTGTTAAATAAGGAGTGGTTCGAGGAGAAAAACCAAACAAAACAAGACTGTTGACACTGTAAAGCCTAAGGGTTCCTTTAGAGATATACTTAGTTGAATCAGAGCAAATAGGTCAGCCGCTATGCAAACTGCATCCAGGGCCTTCTAGGACTGTATGAGCCATCAGGCAAGTCAAGAGTTTTGGCTAGATAGTGCCTTAATACGCTCTGGTAGAGCCAAGAAGACTCTCTCTCAGGATAAAAAACACCCAGAATAGCAGAAATGCAATCACCCATGTTTGTGCTCTGAGGGTAGTGTTCTGTCATGTACTGTCATAAATGCATAGCATGTATGCCATAATGCTGTCATTTATTCATTGTAATAATCCATAGAAGTGATGGTTATTATTAACTGAAAACATTGATTATCATCACTGAGAATGTTCATGGGTTTTTTAACATGAAGTTCAAAAGAGGAAAACATAAAGAGCAGGCATTCCTCACATAAGGGATGTTCAATTTCTGCAGAGAGGAGTTTAGCGATCTAAAGAAGGGAAATGAATTTATCAGAGCTAACCAAAGAAGTGCCACTGCACAACATAAACAAGCAGAAATGGAGCTTTGTAACCAGAAAGCAAGAAACAGGAAATGGATATTCTAGCTAAGATGTGAATATAAACTTTTGATCAATGCACTAAGTCCATGCACACCCCAAAAAAATAACGTTGACCTGCTGAAAACAAGCTAAAGCACCTCTGTAATGTGATATTGATCTTCTAACAGCATTTTTTGGGAGTATTATTAGTGCCCTCATATATCCTTTTTATGAAGTTCAAGTTTATAGCCTATGCTATAATGGAAATTTCAGGACTTTCACCTAGTTTTCGCATGCTTTATTGTAAGGACTGTAATAATTTCTTCCCTTTCCGTGTACACCTCCAGAAATGAGATAGGGATGAGGATGTGTGAATTTTTATAGACCTGCTGGAGCAGGTCCAGAGGAGGCCACCAAAACGATCAGAGGTCTGGAACGCTTCTGCTGTGAAGAAAGGCTGAGAGAGGTGGGGTTGTTCAGCCTGGAGAAGAGAAGGCTCTGGGGAGAACTTATTATGGCCTTACCAAAGGGGCCTGTAAGAAAGATGGGGGAAAATCTTTTTAGCAGGGCCTGTTGCAACAGGAGATGGGGTGATGGCCTTAAATTAAAAGAGGAGAGATTTGGACTGGATACAAGGAAGAAATGTTTACACTGAGGGTGGTGGGACACTGACACAGGTTTCCCAGAAGGGTTGTGGATGTCTTAACCCTGGAAATATTCCAGATCAGGTAGGACAAGACTCGGAGCAACATGCTTTGGTTGCAGATGCCCCTGCTCACTCAAGGTATGTAGGACTAAATGAGTTTTAAAGGTCCCTTCCAAGGGAAAACACTTTATGATCCCATGGTAGTACTTAAGGATAGTATGTTCTTTGGAGATTTTTGCCTGGTGTGTCAGAGAGCTGCTCTGGGATGAGTTTTGGGTCTGTCATGGAGCAGATTTGATCTCAACAGTCACACCTTTGTAGAAAACATATCATGATTTGCAGCCTACAGTGCATGCTCTGTGTTTTGCAGCTTTGGGTCCTGTTCCGAATTCCCATATTATCTTAGTGCAAAAGTATGGTAATGTTCACCATACATATATGAACATCCTTTGACAAAGGACATTTCTGCTTCACGTCATTTTTCCCCCTTCCTAAAGGACACAAATCAGCGTGGGCATCCTTTCTAGCATGCATAATTATGATGAGAGCAGTACTTTTTCACCCTACACATGTAGTCCTAAGAAGAGTCAGTGTTTATTTTTGGAGACCCACCAGTGGTTTTGTGCCACTTTCCTTGGCCCAGCCCTAATTTTACAGTAACCCAGTCTGTGTTCTCGTCTGTGTTCTCTGTGCGAATGCTAAGATCCAACCTCCACACTTAAGCTAAGTTGTATTTCAGTCTCTTTGCCTATAGCTGCATAATGATTTGGGGAAAAGGTTAAGTTTGCCATAAGCTTTTCCACGTAGAGCTGCCCTACACTTCCTTACCATTTTAAATCTCTGGAGAGATCAGGTCTCTGCCCAAAGTTAACTGACTCAGTTCCTGCAGTATTTTATTAAGAAAGCTGCTGGCTTGGTTGTCCTCTTTTTTTTTCCCTTTTTTTTTTTTTTAATCCCCCTCCAATCTTCTAAATCAATCTCAAGTTACTGGGTGCTTTTTACTTTAATCTCTGGTTCTGGAAACATAGAGCAGTTGCCTGTCTGGTGATAAGTTTTGCATTTTCAAGATTACACTGTGAATAATTATTTCTTAAGAGCCCTTATTTATTTATTTTTCTTGCAAACATCTCTTGTGTTATTTTCTCTTCCACTTGTGCCTTCTAACGTCATGTGTATAACATTTGTGCAGTGCTAAACTGCCAGCAGGATAACAGGTACCTTCCCCTGTCCTTCATCTGAAAATTGTCTCCCTGGTGGGGTTGTGAAGTCCCATGGTGAGCTGCCCAACCGGTCTCCAACTGCTGGAAGAAAGGGAAGGATTTCTAGGGAGGTGGTGGAGTCACCATCACTGGAGATGTTTAAGAAGAGACTGGACGGGGTGCTTGGTGCCATGGTTTAGTTGATGAGATGGTGTTGGCTGACAGGTTGGACTTGATGATCTCAAAGGTCTTTTCCAACCTGGTTAATTCTATTCTATTTACCAAGCTCAAACTCTGTAGGCATTGCTTGAACACTTGGTGCATACTCTGAAAGGTAGTATTTCTTAATTTGTAGACTAAAAAGGTTTTAGCAGGGCCAGCCAGAATAGGAAGTGAAGAAGAAATTACTTCAGCCCCCTTGAATTGCTGGGGTGGGAGCTATTGACATGGAGAGAGCAGAGCCAAGAGGAGAGATAATCAGTTAATATCCTTATCGCCTTCAAGTCAGTAGCAAAATGCTCTCTCGGTGGTGTGAACATGTTAACCAAGATGTTCAGGATCACACACTGAGAGAGAGGATGCTAATAGATACTAGCAGGCCCACTCATAAAGTCTATGTTCAGGCATTAGTGATTAAGTAAGGGGAAATGTTTCCTGAAATGCCTGAAAACTGTCTGGCTAAAGCCTTCAGGAATTAGTTGACTGAGTTTAAAACAAACAACAAAAAAATTCCCTTTGCTGTAACCATCCCTCCCACCTGAGGCTCCTGGAGTGTCCCATGAAGGCAGGCGGAGGTTCAGGAGACCTTTGAAGGGTTGTTGATGGTTTGCTGACGGAGGGTAGAAGTCAAAAGCTGTTTCCCAGCCGAGGGAGCGTGAGAGGGACCTCACCAGCATGAAAAGAAGGGAGGCCGCTGAGGGGAATGAGGTGATACATAACGAGAGCAATTATTTTGAAAAAAAACTCCTCATTCACTCATGTTTTCGTTACGAGGAGATTAGAGAAGACAAGCCGGATGAGAGGAGTGAACCGCCTGCCGTTGCCCTCTCTCTGCACCGGTGTGGCTCACTCTGTGCTTCTGCAGGGAAACTCTCCCTGTTCTTACTGTATACGGAGAAACATCCCAGTTTCCCACATTTCAAATCAATCTCAGGTTTAAGTGAAGGTGCAGGCTTAAAAGTTATTACAGCTCCACCGTTTCCCCTGATAAATTACATGAATAACATTTGAGACAATGCGTTGTTAAATATTTATGTCTAGCATTATAGAACTGGGGGGGGGAAGGAGGAAAAAAAAAAAAAAAGGGGGGGGGGGAAGGCACAAGAACCCCTAGAAGAATAAATATATTTACCTAAATAAATTACTAAGACAAATATACTCCTATGTGCTCTGTACCAATAAACAGTAGGTATTCACTAAATTGTGGAATATAAATGGCTCATTTCCTCTAAATGTACACTGAAAGATCTATAACATGGTACACGTTTCCTGTGCTTTGCATATATATTTCAATATTCATCATGAAAAGGCTTGCTTATGTGTCAATATACATTACTTTGCATACATTAAGGGAATATTTTTTTTAATTTTACCATTAGGGATGTGCTTGGCTACTGGGGAGGGCGGCCTGGGGAAGATGGAAGCCTGATTTTTGCGATTAACCCTTTCGTGGCTTTCCTTAGGCTTTGCGGTGCTTGGGGGTTTTTTTGGGGGGTGGGTTTTGTTGTTGTTGTGTTGTTGGTTTGTTGTGTGGTGGGTTTGTTTTTTGTTGTTGTTTTTTTTTTTTCCCCTTTATCAACGTGACATTTGCACAAAATGAATTGCTTGCTTAGACACAGCTAACTAAATAAAAGCAGGCCAGAGCTGATAGTATGAAAAATGGATTTTCATTACTGTTTCATTGATTCTTGTAAATAAGGGCCTGAGGCCTGCTCCAAAAAGGCTGCAAACAGTAATAATTTAATCTGAGGTGACATAGACCAAAATGTATGTGGACAAAAATCATCCCTGAATATTAAACAACAGCCTCGAGACAGGGGAAAGTGTTGCAGGCGAATTTAAATGTATGCAGATCGGTTGGGTAACATATTTAAAAACAGAAATTAAAGATTCCTGTCATAAATCACATTTGCTGCCATGGATATGCCTTGTTATGCTGGCGTTTAAGAAAACCTGAAAGGTTAAGGCAGTTGGTGCATTAAATCGTACAAGGATAATTAATACTTTTCTTGTGGCTATTTATAAGAAATGGAAAAATATAGTTAGATCAGCTGCGGCACTGTAGTAATTTGAGGGGGAAGAAATGAAAGTCTGAGTCAATAGTTTTAACTGGACAAATGTCAAAAGCTTAATGATGCGGCATCCTAATTTGGAGGCCTTTTGAAAGTTACGGGGCGAAAAAAGAAAATGAGATAAAACAGTTCCTCCTTCTGCTGCACGTGGAATCCGTTTGCCCTCCGAGCCTTGGAACCTGCTTAATAAAAATAATTGAAAATAATTTCTGCAATTACAGTTTTAAAGGAGATAATCGAATCTGTTCCGCGGAGGCGAAGCGCGAGTCGGCCCTCGACTCCAGGACCAGGGACTTCTTTCTTTTCTTTATACATCTTCCAATTAAAGAGACCACTATATGTTGCCATAAAATAGCCTGCAACCACGTGTAAGAGCATTATTTCAGTTGTAGCACTTTGACTTATTACAGTAGTACCTAACGCTCAGGATGGCTCGTAGCAAGACTGATGTTGAAAATCATTTTCCCCTTCAACCTGCTGAAGCATTAATCCTTTTTTATTTTGTTTTTCTTTTGCTTTTTCTATTATTTTTCCCTTTTTTTTCTCCTTCCCCCCCCCCTCCTCTAAGTTTGGGTTACATTCAAACAAACCCTTCCAACTACTCTAATTCCCCAGAGGAAAATACTCCTTCATCACTCACTGAGCTCAGGTTCACGATCGGCCTATTATTTAAAATTCTTATTTTTCTTTTCTTCTCCCCCTCCCCCCCCCCCCATTTTTGCTTTCATGAATAAAAACAATAAACTTTAGTGGTATCAAACATTATTAAAGGGTCTCAAAGCAACAAGACAGAAGGTTTATACGACCAAACTCTCTTAATATAAAGGAGTTGTATTTTTTCAGATGTCACTGCCATTCATCTCTACTCTCTTTCTCTCTCTCTGCCCCCCTTAAGCTAGGAATAAAGATCCTGTTTTTAAAAAAAATCTCACCACATGTAATAACTTTTCACCTGTTTCATGAAAAGTTAAACATTTGGAATACAATTTGCCTCACCATCATTTTCATTCCAAATGAAAACAGGAAGTATTTCTTTCTTCAGAAGGGATGAGGGGGGAAAAAAACAACACCACACCATAAAGCAAGTCACCCAAGAAAGCTGTTTTGAATCTGCCAATGACAGTTGCTGGGGATGTGTTTCTCAGGTCTCACTGAATTTCTGATCTGTTTGGTAAATATTTTTAATCTATTATTATTATTATACCAAAACCATTAATTTTATTTATTTATTTTAATTTGAGATGTTAGCCTGGTTTGGATTTGCAAGTATCCAAAATTCCCCGTGGCTGCCTGCAGATCTTTGGAAACAAAGATTAGTAATTATATTTTCTTTTTTTTTAGCCCTTTTTTTTTTTCTTTCTTTTTTTTCCTCTTTTTTTTTTTTTTTTTTTCAGCTCTAGCTAGAACACACTGTCTTTGGCAAGTTTCTGTTTGCAACAAACAAAATGTGATACTTTATAGGCTATAATATTCATCATTGCCCTGATGTGTCATTGGTATGTGGTGTCACACCCTGTTACTTTCTGGACAGCGTTTCCCATTTGATTATGACAAACCTCGCCATAAAAACTGCACTCTTAAAGGGGGGAGGGGGAATACGTATATATCGGCATTTAACCTGATCTAAAATAATGAAAAATAGCGATTTTTCTCTCAAAGGATTGCTTTACAAACTAAAGATTACATGTGAGCTACATGCAATATGCTGGCTTTCCAAGAATCGTCTGGAAAAGAAGCCTAGCTCAAAGCAAGACAAACAAAGTAAAATAAAGGTGTGAAATCAAAAATTTGACAATCCTAAACCAGCAGCTTTAAAAAAGCTTCCATCCAAATGGAAAGGTGGAAAAGTGTTCCTTTGACAGCAATGTGGGTTTAGCCAACGCGGCGATTTTGGTGATGCTGGTGTTCTTTCTGTTTTAATCTATGATACCTTCCCTCTGTGATGATGTAATGTCTGAATATCAGAAGCTGAGCTGGATGTGGAATTTTTTGGTTAGTGCATTAAAAAACACAAGGAGTAGTATGATGATCTGCTAGAGGAAAACAGTTTTATTTAGTGACACCCTACTAATTCACGAGGCACATCTTCGTAGCCGAACCATTTCCTAGGTTGTAGGCAATCAGCAATTAGCTCTGTAGGTCAGACTGGTGGAATTTTTTTTGGTTGTTGTTAATATTTTATTTCAAATGAAAGCAAAGTGCTTCACAGCTACTCTATCAAGAGAAGAAGTGTAACTGTTTTTATCTCTAGCACAAAGCACGCTTTGCATACAATAACTATAAACTGTGTGCAAAGTTATTCTGACACTGGTATGCTCAGCAGAAGGGAAACGTCTCAAACATTATATTTTGATCCCAAGAAGCATGCAAACTGAAAAGAAAGATGTTAAAGTTCACATTCACAGAGCAAACATGTCTGGTTGTTGTTTTTTTTTCTCCTCCTCTTCTAAAATTCTTCAACTAGTAAATAAACTGAAAAGTCACAAGATCCAAAAGAGCCTGCAAATCTCACCCTAGATTGTATTTATTTATTTATTTATCATCTTAAAGTGGTCTGAACACAACTGTGTTTATCTCTATTTTGCCCAGACATCTGCCAGTACATTTCAGGCTGCTGCTGATCGGTAGGGCTGAGCAAAGAACTTGCAATTATTAATGTTTTCCTTGAATTTCTACTACATTTTCTGTTTCTGAAATATGTGAGGAAGATCATGACATTTTCAAATGTCTTTCTTATTCCAAGTTATTTATGAATATATATATATATATTTTATTTCTTTTCCTCACAGCATATTTTTTCCTTGTGGGTGGGGGTTCGCTCTTGTTGCATCCACAAGGACTGCACAGTACTTAGACCCCCACACACATTAAATAGACTAGAATAGAATTAGCCAGGTTGGAAGAGACCTTTGAGATCATCAAGTCCAACCTATAGACCAACACCATCTAATCAACTAAACCATGGCACCAAGCACCCCGTCCAGTCTCTTTTTAAACACTTCCAGTGATGGTGTCTCCACCACCTCCCTGGGCAGCACATTCCAATGGCCAATCTCTCTTGCTGGGAAGAGCTTCTTCCTAACATCCAGCCTAAACTTCCCCTGGCACAGCTTGAGAATGTGTCCTCTTGTTCTGGTGCTGGTTGCCTTGGAGAAGAGACCAAGCCCCACCTGGCTACAACCTCCCTTCAGGTAGTTGTAGAGAGCAATAAGATCTCCCCTGAGCCTCCTCTTCTCCAGACTAAGCAACCCCAGCTCCCTCAGCCTCTCCTCATAGGGCTTGTGCTCCAAACCCCTCCCCAGCTTCTTCAAAATATGTCTTCTGCAGAGGATTGATTTTCTTGCAGAAGGGGCTTGTATGTTTGATCAGGTTGATGCTCATTCTCCTATTCAAACAGATAGTTACAGGAGTGAAGTTCTAATGCGGCACCGCCACGTAAACGGCTGGAGATGCCGTCCTGCAGCTGGAAGGGAACTGCATGTAAATAAGGCTATTTCTATAAATAATGTACAGTCCTTAGAAGTAAAACTTTCAAAATGCAGAGCAGTAAATTATGCTGTGGTTTTTAATATGTTAAGTCTCGGCAAACCCAAAGCTGCCCACGAGGATGAGCAAAGTGCTGGAGCTCCTTTCCTGTGAGGATAGACTGAGGGAGTTATGGCTGTTCAGTCCTAATTGTGGCTTTTCAGTATTTGAAGGGTACCTACAAGAAAGCTGGGGAGGGACTTTTTAAGGTGTCAGGTAATTATAAGACTAGGGAGAATGGGGGGAAAAGCTAGAACTGGGAAGATTCAGATTGGATGCTAGGAAGAAGTTCTTCCCCGTGGGGATGGTGAGACACTGGAACAGGCTGCCGAGGGACATGGTAGAAGCCTCATCCCTGGAGTTTTTTAAGGCCAGGGTGGATGTGGCTCTGAGAAACCTGATGTAGTGTGAGGCGTCCCTGCCCATTGCAGGGGAGTTGAAACTAGATAATCCTTGAGGTCCCTTCCAACCCTAACAATTCTATGACTCTATGATTCTCTTCTATCGAAGAGCTCCCTATTTCCTCCCCCACCCCTCTTTCAAGTCCAGCTTTTTGCTGTGTCACTGGTAGTTGTATGAGGAACCTTATTCTGTAATGCATAATTCTGGGGTTTAACGTGAATGCTTCCTTTCATCATGTGGCTGGAAGACCTCCAGATTAGTTGACAGACTATCACCATTATGGTAAGAAAATAAACCCAGATGATGCTTTGAACCCAATCTGTGTGAGTGGGATGTAGGAGACCCCAGTGGTACAAAAGCAGTAACTCTACTTGCAGTAGCATTTTCTTAAGCCAAGAAGGCACAGAAACAAGACAGGACCAGCAACCCCAACTTCCACAATGTAAATTCCCAAATGGCATGAGAAGGGGGCTGCAATTGCTAGAGCCAGCAGGTTCATTCAGAGGTGGAGGGGGTAAAGAGATGCACAGACCAGGAAAAATTGCTTTTCCATGAAAGTCTTGAGGTCAAGCATGACTTTGGCCATGCTCATTTCTCTCTTCACTTAGGCCAACTCAGCTTTTTTATGCCAAGTCACCAAGGCCTACACTTCTCTCTTTAATCCTTCTTGGCAGTGTCTCCCTCTTATGGGAGTCCTTAATTGGTTTCTTCTTCCTCAGGCCAAATGTTGTGAGCTTCCTCTGCTCCCCTAAGCACCAGGGATGTTGCTTCAACATCCACTCCCATTAGATGACTCCCATTACCAGTTCCACCTCGAGCATGATTCATAAAGTTTAAAGCCAAAGGGAATGATTAGATCATCTAATCTGACCTCCTGTATATCATAGGCCATTACATTTCACTGATTTACCTCTGGATTGATCCCAGTAAGTTTTGTTTTTCTGAAGACTAACTTGGAGAAATCACTCAGTCATCTTTTGGAGTGATTAGAGACTGGATCATCCCCAATACCTCTCAGTGGATTATTCCTGTGGTGAATTGCAATCAATTGTGCAAAAAGACACAGAAAAGCATTGAAACACCATTAATCCTCAAAGATTAAGTCTCACCTTTTTAAGTTGGATAGTTATCTTCTGTAGTACATGTCTTACACTTCTAATACTGTGTTCAGTTTGGGGCTTCTCAATAGAAGAAAGACACTGTGGTGCTGGAGCATGTCCAGAGGAAAGTAAAGAAGCTTCTGAATGGTCTGGAGAGCAGGTCTGGTGAGGGGCAGCTTAGGCAACTGGAATTGTTCAGCCTGGAGAAAAGGAGGCTGTGGGCAGACCTTCTGGTTCTCTACAGCTCCCTGAAAAGTGGTTGTAATGAGGTGGGGGTCCAGCTCTTCTCACAAGTAACAGGATGAGAGGAAATGACCTCAAGTTGTACCAGGGGAGGTTTGGATAAGGTATTAGAAAAAAAAAAAATTGCTGAGAGAGTTGTTAAGGCCTGGAACTGGCTGCCCAGGTGGAAATGGTCATGAAATGTGTAGATGTGGCACCTGGGGATGTAGTTTAGTGGCCATGGTGGTGCTGGGTTGATGGTTGGACTCGATTGGAGGTCTTTTCCAAACTTCATGATTTTATGCTTCTATGTCCCGCTTCAGAGAAGTACCATCAAAACATCAAACATTGTATGTTAAATGGTGATTTTTGGCTCAGAAATGTTGGGATTTGTTTGTTTTGTGGTTTCCCCCCCCCCTCCACAATATTACAGAATCACAGAATGTTAGGTTTTGGAAAGATCATTGAGTCCAACCCCACTGCCAGAGCAGGATTACATATGGTAGGTCTCACAGGAACACATCCAGGCAGGTCTTGACTGTCTTTGGAGAAGGAGACTCCACAAACTCTCTGGACAGCATGCTCCAAGGCTCTGTCACTCCCACAGTGATAATTTTTTTCCTTGTGTTCACATGGAACCTCCTCTGCTCCAGCTTGTACCCATTGTTCCTTGTCCTATCACTGCACATCACTGAGAAGAGCCTGGCTCTGTCCTCCCAATGCTCACCTTTCACATACCTATAAACCGTAACAAGGTCACCCCTCAGTCTCCTCCTCTCCAAGCCAAAGAGCCCCAGCTCCCTCAGCCTTTCCTCAGCAGGCAGATGTTCTGCTCCATCATCTTTGTGGCTTTGCACTGGACTCTTTCAAGCAGTGCCCTGAGGTCCTTCCTGGTCTGAGGGGGGCCAGAACTGGACACAATATTCTTACAATTTTTTTTTTTTCCCCAAGTGTCGTCATAGATGAAATCCAAGCAAGTGTGTGAGTTTTATGATTATACTGCAATCGTGAGTACATTGTTTCAGTTCTGAGGCATGACGCTACAAAGATGAACCCAGAAGTTGATCGATAGCCTGTGTCCAACAGTGGACAATAGCAGATTGTTATGGAAAAATAGAAGAACAGGCCAGAGGGAGGGAGTCTGCTTGGCCTAATTCTGTTGATACTCTCTGTGAATTAGAGATCTCTTGAAGCAGAGGTAATATGAATATCATCTTGTCATCACATTGCATCTACACAACTGTTACCATTTATTGGATAGAATAGAATTGACCAGGTTGGAAAAGACCTTTGAGATCACCAAGTCCAACCTATCACCCAACACCATCTAATCAAGTAAACCATGACACCAAGTGCCTCATCCAGTCTCTTCTTCAACCCTTCCCAGTGATGGTGACTCCACCACCTCCCTGGGCAGCACATTGCAATGTCCAGTCACTCTGTGAAGGACACATCTCCAGTAATTCATCTAATCTCATTTAAAACTTGTGGTTTGGCCTCCACATCTTCCCACTGGGTTTCACAGCTCAGTTATGCACAATGTGCCTAAAGCACCTGAGTTTTTCAGCTTGTAGTTTGGCACCTGCTTGTCTGACCATTGCTAATTCCTTGATTTATTAGAAACCATTTGGCTCAGTTGTTTTGTGGTTTGGTTTTGGTTTTTTTAGAACTCATTGCATTATTCACACTTTAATACAAACTTGGTTATACTCTTCTGAAACCTTTCCCATGGTGACATGTCTGGTTTCTTTTTGACAAGCCTGAGTTCTGATTTTCCTCACTACCTTTTTTTTTTTTTGTTCCTTTTCTGTGTCTGTTACATGCCTTTCAAGGTGAGAGTGATCAGAAACCTGGGATTTCAGTGTTCAAGATACAGGCACACAGTAGATTCCTAAAATGTCAAGAATTATGTTTGTGCTTGCTCTCTATTCCTTTCCTAACATTTTCTAGCCTGACTTTATCCTCAGAATTCAACTGATCATTGAGAGGCCACCTATTTTTTCCACCCATTAGTGATTTCAAAACTTTTATCTAGGTTTAACTCTGATATTAGCTAAATGCGTCCTATCCTGTAGAGAAAGTCTTTGTATGTGTTTGAAATGATTATGATTAGGCAGTAAAATAATGACTATTTGTCCACGCTAGGTTATCTTGAAATGTTTGTCCAAACTAGGTTGTCTTGAGAATGACTCAGACACTCCTGTGGTCTATTTACTAGCCTTTTAGTCAGTCAAATATTATCCTTATCCTTGTACTGGTTGATAATAGGCTAAACATGAGCCAGCAGTGTGCCTAGGTGACCAAGAAGGCCAATGGCATCCTGGCCTGGGTCAGGAACAACGTGGCCAGCAGGAGCAGGGAGGTCATTCTGCCCCTGTATCCAGCACTGGTTAGGCCACACCTGGAGTCCAGTGTCCAGTTCTGGGCCCCTCTGTTCAGGAAAGATGTTGAGCTGCTGGAAGGTATCCAGAGAAGGGTAACAAAGCAGAGGAGGGGTTTGGAGCACAGCCCTGTGAGGAGAGGCTGAGGGAGCTGGGGTTGTTTAGCCTGGAGAAGAGGAGGCTCAGGGGAGACCATCTTGCTGTATACAACTACCTGAAGGGAGGTTGAAGCCAGGTGGGGTTTGGACTCTACCAACCATCAGCAGAACAAGAGTCAGCCTTTTTTTTGTCTGCCTTAAATACAATACAGTCTCAAGCTGTGCCAGGGGAGGTTTAGGCTGGATGTTAGGAAGAAGCGCTTCATAGAAAGAGAGATTAGCTCTTAGAATGTGCTGACCAGGGAGGTGGTGGAGTCACCATCACTGGAGGTGTTTAGGAGGAGACTGGATGGAGTGCTTGGTGCCATGGTTTATTTGATTAGATGGTGTCACAGTCTCAAGCTGCAACAGGGGAAGTTTAGGCTTGAGGTGAGGAGAAAGTTCTTCACCGAGCGAGTCATTCACCATTGGAATGGGCTGCCTGGGGAGGTGGTTGAGTTGCCGTCCCTGGAGGCGCTCAAGAGGGGACTGGATGTGGCACTTGGTGCCATGGTCTAGTCGTGAGGTCTGTGGTTACAGGTTGGACTCGATGATCTTCGCGGTCTCTTCCAACCTTGTTAATATTGTGATACTGTGATACTGTGTTGGATGATAGGTTGGACTTGTTGATCTCTGAGGTATTTTCCAACCTGGTTAATTCAATTCTATTCTTTTCTATTCAGCCTAAGAGGGCTTCAACTGATGACCAAAGAACTCCTTTAGCCATTACTCCCGCAGCTGCCACTGTGTTTGAAATTAAGCATTTCAGTATTTAAAGCACACACACATTTCACATAAAAACCCCAGAACAAAGCTAGAAAAATATTCAATTCTCATCTATAAAGAGACCAGTTAGCTCTGAAGAGCAGTGTGATACATTTGTTTTTACACAGGAAGACTGAGCTTCAGAGTTTTGGAGTTTTTACATGTCAGTCCCACCCCTCATTCTAGACCTATGTGGAAATACATGTGTTAAATAACCCACCACTGCAGCAGTATACTCTATTTATGTTTTATATAAAATAATATTCTGGGCCATGGTACTTTGAATGGTTCACAGAAGCACCAGAAGTCATTAACCTAATCCACAGCATAACATGATGTAAATCATATAAGATGTCATGCATTTTTAGAGGAAGTATTATTTTGAGTGAATACAGACATAGCTATTTGGCATGATTTCTTGAAGGGGATGGGAGTGTTATGACCCAGAAAATGTGCTGCATTTATTGCTTTGACTCAAGATGTCATGAAGCTGCACATAAAAATGGAACTTTCAAAACAACAACTTTATATACATATATATAAAAAAATAGTTAAATACAGGAATGTCTTTGTCTAGCTCTAGATTTGAGTTGTGCTGAAGTGAACATTCCAGCCCCTCTTATTCTTGACAGAGCCACTTCAAAGAAAACTTACACAAAGCAGAAAGTTCTTCTCCATAAAGGGGGGAAAAAAGAATAAATTTATGGTGGCACTTCTACTGCTTTTAGATACTTTTTTCTCCCCCTTAAGAATGAGAAAAGGAAAATCTGAGTTATTATTTAGAGGACAGTGCACGTGGTTTAGCATTTGTCATCACAGATGTCTACACAAGGCCTTAGAAGTTTGTCTGCTCTTGTGCATTCTTGGGTAATGAAGGTATAGCCAATTACAAAGCCATGTCTAGAGCTTGCTGAATTTGTGGGGAGATTTTGAGTGTTCCAGTATTTGTGGGTGCAATCTATAGGTTTAATCCTGTGAGTAAGGATGTAGTAAGATATTTCACTGAAGTAAATTGGGTAATATTTTGCATAGCTTGGGGTATTGGTTCAGATAAATGGAACAATTTTAAGTTCTTGGTTCTGCCTTATGTGGGAGCAGAATACTTGCAACTCAAAGTGGTAAAACACACCTGTTGCAGTTTCCTTTAGATGAGTTACAGTCATTGCTTTTGTGCTCACCTGGGAGCTCTGCTGAAAGCAACCTTGGATGTTTCTTGTATTCAGTGAAGGAAATTCTGATAGTGAAGGAAATTTCATGAAGTTTCCAAAATATGTTGTACCTTTCTTCTTATCCTATGGCTGTAGTAATTAAGTAGAGTAGACTGATAACACTGGCACAGGTTGCCCAAGGAGGTGTTAGAAGCCTCATCCCTGGAGGATTTTAAGGCCAGGCTGGATGTGGCTCTGAGCAACCTGATCTAGTGTGAGGGGTCCCTGCCCATGGCAGGGGAGTTGGAACTAGATGATTCTTGAGGTTGTTTCCAACCCTAACAATTCTATGATTCTATGAACATGAAGGTAGTAGGCTTGTAGCTTCACAAGGATTGCAACAGTGTTGAAACCATGTCCGCTAAAGGCCTCCTGATGCATGCAGGAGGAGTTGCATTCGCAATACCTCTTCTGCTGCATAGCTTAAGTTGTAATGGACAGGGGGCTCAATATAATAGCAACTGGCTTGAGCTTCTTCCAGTTTCCCTAATAAGCTTATTTGCTTGTAGGTAGTTCTTCAAATGGTGAGAGAGCTGAACTGGTGACACCAACAGGAAAGTTGACACCGTTACTGTGGCCTAAACTCAGACAGGAGCTGTGGAGTCGTAGTTCTCGTGCCTGTTTGCAGTCCACTTGTGCAGGCTTAAGTGGTTTATGTAGTTAGGGCTCTTAACCTAATGTGCCAGCGCTCAGCTAAATGGAACCTATGATCTCCTTGGAGGTTCATCCATCATTATTCAGCACCTCTGCTCTGTGCCGTCATGCGGGCAAAGGCTTTCATGTATTTATTCATCTCATTGTAAGGATTTCTGCAAGCATATGCAGACCACTAAGGCTAGCAGTGATTAAAGCCATGCAGTCTTGAGCAGATGTAGACACTTTAAGTTCACCCTGTTCATCCTGCTGAAAGAGTATAAATCAAGTATTTTCGGCACCAGGAAGAGAGCTCCTCTGTTGCAGAGGATCCCTGCTCTTACAGGATCACAGGATGTCAGGGGCTGGAAGGGACCCAAAGAGATCATCAAGTTCTACCCCCCTGTCAGAACAGGACCTTGCTCAGGTCACACAGGAACACATCCAGACAGGCCTTGAAAGTCTCCACAACCTCTCTGGGGAGCCTGTTCCAGTGCTCTGTGACCCTTACAGTAAAGAAGTTCCCCCTTGTGTTGAGGTGGAACCTCAAGTGTTGCAGCTGACATCCATTGCTCCTTGTCCTATCAGAAGGAGCATGTGAGCAGAGCCTGTCCCCTCCCTCCTGACCCCCAGCCCTCAGATATTTATAAACATTGATTAAATTCCCTCTAAGTCTTCTCTTTTCCAGACTAAAAAACCCCAGGTCCCTCAGCCTCTCCTCATCAGGCAGTGCTGCAGTCCCCTAATCATCCTCATTGCCCTCTGCTGGACCCTCTCCAGCAGATCCCTGTCCCTCTTAAATTGGGGAGCCCAAAACTGAACACAATACTCAAGACAAGGTCTCCCCAGGGCAGAGTAGAGGGGAGGAGAACCTCTCTGGATCTGCTGGACACACTTTTCTTAATACAGCCCAGGATCCCATTGACCTTCTTGGGCACTAGGGCACATTGCTGTCCCAGGGATAACTTGTTATCCACCAGGACTCCCAGATCCCTCTCCACAGGACCTAGACCCTCACAGGACCCTCTCCCCAAAATGTCTTTCTTAGTTGTTGCTTCTTTTACAATAGTTGCCTGCTTTGTGACTCCATGTGTCACGTGGCAGCAAAATGGATGCTGAACTTCTCTCCCATCCCCTGTCCTTGGCTGCCTGCAGCAAAAGCTTGCTTAGGAAGGAGGTAATGGGAAGGAGCTGTGATTCCTGGAAGAGGAAAGGAATCCTATCGCTTTGATAATTTGTTACCTTTCCAAAGCAGCAAAGCTGTGGAGGGAGAATGTGAGAGGAATCAGTACCCATGGAGAGAAAGAATTCAGCCAAAATAATTTTAATTTTAATAGGTGCTAAACCCCACGCTGAAACTAGCCTGTAACACGCACAGCCGCTGTTTACAGCAGCACACTTTTAGCCGCGGCTATAAAACACATTTTTTTTTTTTTTGTCTAAGGAGCATTTCTCTAGTTGGTTAATTTTTGTGAGCCTTTCATTTAGACAGTAGGTCATCCTCCCAGACAAGCTTTCTGCTGGGCCTGGAGCTCCAAAGGAGCATTTGATTCTCTGCTTTGGCCCTTGTCCTCTACCTCTCTTCCTTACCGGCCCAATTAGCCTTATACTACATTGTTGTTAGTAGCCTAACTACCTTGGAGCCATCAGATGAAAGTTTCTCTTTCCCAACTACTCTATTCATCAGGAATCCAGCACAGCCAAGGTTTGTACAACCTGCCTCGATGAACCCTCCTACTGAATTGATTTCTGATCCCTAATGAACCATAGGCTGATGGGCAATTACTCATCTCGCTGAGACTGGTGGGGATTTTTAAAAGCAGGGTACTTGGGAGCATGTAAAAGTATATGCTTTCTTATTTAACATCAGCTAGAATTTTTGACACAGGAAGGATTATGACAATAACTGTTAGACAGCAACCAGTAATGGCAAAAGTCAGGTTTTTTTCTTTCAAACCTCTCAGAGCCTTCGTTATTCCCTCTCTGATAAGCATACAGGCAGCGAGTTTTAACAACCTGCTGTATGTAGGAAAAGTTACAAGCCTCCAGAAATACACTGCTGTGGAATTGGCCATTAATAGCTCAAAGCAGTCCAGTGCTGCTATTGTGGGCTGTACAGTGTTGAACTGTAACTCAGATGGATACAATTAAGAAAGAGTATGATTATTGCTGTTACAGTACTGTGTTATGACTGCTATGAAGTGCTTCAGCAGCCTCAGTCAGTGCTTTTAAGCAGAGGTTTGCCACGCTGAGTGCGTTAAATCTCAGCCCTGATGTGCTGATGAGGATACCAAGTGGAATATTAGGAAAATTATCTAGTCCCATACTTAAGCACGCTAATAATTAGACAGCTAAATTTGTTATCCCCAGGGTCACAAAACTCCTCAGGGAAATAAATTATTAAAATCTCTCCATTTGGAGGCTGTGAGGTATGTGATACATGCTGCCTTCTCAAGAAATGGCCTGAAAAATGCCTCTCTGGTTCTTAGCTCAGTTTGTTGATCATTTACAAGCAAAACCAAACCGCACCACTCACACCAGTGATTTCCCTTCCAGTTTAAGCAACTGGCCTATAAAGCACTGACAGAATGGGTAAACAAACACAGAAGTACAGAAGTGGCTGTGTTGTAAACTGATCCAAAAAATAACAACTAAAACCTAGTGAGGTAAGACATCAGCACCCTTTTGAATCCGTCACAGCAATGCCCACCAGGATTTACCTACCTTATCTTCTGAGAAGTAGATCAGATGATCTCATGAACAAATAATTTGGGGAATCATTGTTATTTATCTGTGTAGATAGCAGGGGCAACTGGGAAAAGGGGTTTTTGTTTCCTTTTATTTTCTGGTTTCACAGAATGGTGAGACGTAGAAAGGATCTCTGGAGATCTTTTGGTCCCATGCCCTCTGACAGAACAGGGTCACCCAGAGCAGCTTGCCCAGCATCACAATGTCTAAGTGGGTTTGAAATCTCTCCAGAGGAGGAGACTCCACAACCTCTCTGGGCAGCCTGCTTCAGGGTTCCAGCACCTTCACAGCAAATAACTTTTTCCTCATGTTTAGATGGAACCTCCTTGGCTCTAGTTTGTGGCTGTTGCCTCTTGTCCTCTCACTTCGCACCACTGAAAAGTATCTGGCCCCATCTTCCTGCTCCCAGTAGATCCTTTAGCTCTTGCTGAGAATTGATCAGACCCCCTTTCAGGTTGCTCTTCTCCAGGCTAAACAGCCCCAGGTCTCTCAACCTTTCCCCTTCAGGGAGATGCTCCAGACCCCTCAGTGTCTTCATTCTTTCTGTCTCATTTTTATCTTCCAGCCATCTGCCACACTTCCAATAGAGTCTGTAATGGTTTCCTCGTAGCTTCCCTCTCCTTCTTGAAATCCCTTATGCTTTTCCCCATTTTCCTTTAACAGCACTCCTGCAGACCTGAAACAGTCCAGTACCTCAGAATGGATGCACTGCTCTTACACAGAGTGCATGGTCCTTAAGACCCTGAATGCGCCTTTGTTTATGCTCTTAAAAAGCCATTATGGCTATTGCTATTTTTTAATTATTTATGAAGGTCCCTATAGATGGGTACTGCAAAACATAAATAGATAAGTTGATGACCCTTCTCCAGCAACACTGATTTTAGTCTAAAATATGAGTTAATGAGAAATGTAGCAGTCAACAGAAGTGAAAGGAGATGGAAGGGGGAGCAACAAACACAATGCTTTGGATCACTGTTGGACACACCTTGGAAATATGTATGAGTAAATTTCTTGAACCATCATTTCAACCACCTGTTCTTACCCATTTTCCAGGTTTATCAAAATGTGTCTTAATATTAATGAGCAAAAAGCCTGCTGCTCCTAGTTGTTCCAGCCTTTTACTCCTCAAACACAAAACCTTGTGTTTATTGCGTGACTGAACTTCTCCATGGCAAATTGTGCTTATTTCATTTGTCCTTCTGCTCACATCCTCCTGCTGTGGGTGATTCCCATCTTTGATGCTGTATCCTCAGCATAGCTGCATCAGCCCCTAGCCTGCTCTGTAGTGGAGTAAACAGATAAAGAGGTTGTCTTCATTTTTAGCCTAGGCTGTCTTTTCCAATATCACCTTCTACGAGTCCTTTTTTAAGGAGTAGTACTTGCTCTTCCAGGTCAGCTCTATATTGTTAGAGGTGTTGTGTTTTTCCTTAAAATACATGTTATGTTCTTGGAACCATTCCAGATCACAGGATGTCAGGGGTTGGAAGGGACCCAAAGAGATCAGAGAGTCCAACCCCCCTGCCAAAGCAGGACAACACAATCTAGTTCAGGTCACAGATAGGACTTCAAAGTCTCCAGAGAAGGAGACTCCACAACCTCTCCGGGCAGCCTGTTCCAGTACTCTGTGACCCTTACAGTAGAGAAGTTCCCCCTTGTGTTGAGATGGAACGTCCTGTGCTGCAGCTTACATCCATTGCTCCTTGTCCTATCACAGGGAGCAAGTGAGCAGAGCCTGTCTCCTCCCTCCTGACCCCTTAGATATTTATAAACATTGATTAAATCCCTTCTCAGTCTTCTCTTTTCCAGACTAAAAAGCCCCAGGTCTCTCAGCCTCTCCTCATAAAGCATGTGCTTATCTATCCACAGGTAAGGTTGGACAGGGCTCTGAGCAACCTGATCTAGTAGTTATTGTCCCTGGTCACTGCTGGGTTTTGGAGTAGATGACCTTTAAAACTCTCTTCCAACTCAAACCATTGTATGATCTTGGCTTTGCCTGGTAGTCCAAAGAAACACTCCCCTTGCTCCTCACCACCCCACCACTATTTCTCATTCCCTATTTTAGACCACGCAGATAAGTGGACTGGCACAGACCCAGGTGCAGCACATGTGGGCAAGAAGGCAGCTGTGTTTGGGCTGAAAAATGCAACATTTTATTAGGCGTGAGCTAACTGGTTTGCATGAAAAAAGAAACAACCAAACAGGATGCAAGTCTAAACTGTGTCCAAAATACAAACTGATTTTTTTTTTTTTTGTGGGCATTTGGAAAGTT
Source organism: Picus viridis (assembly GCA_033816785.1). NCBI lineage: Eukaryota > Metazoa > Chordata > Aves > Piciformes > Picidae > Picus > Picus viridis. The sequence continues at coordinate 3,667,169 of CM066587.1, read as the reverse complement.
TCATCAATATTTGCAAAGAGTTTTGATGTTGGCTATCTGGTTTGGTGTGGTTGGTTGGTTGCTTTGTTTGTTTCCATCCATATCTTGCTATTCAAATAAATAACATTTCTGTCTTTTGACTGGACCCTGAAATTAAAGCACTGTCATGACAAGAGAGAAGCAGGAGAAATGTTGCTCACTGAGAGCTCAAAGTTTTGGGGCTCAGAGCTCAGAAGTTTGAAAACACCGTTTAAAGCCAGGCTGCTGCTCATAGCAGCTCTTCTAGTGCACCCTCCACTGCTTTGTCCCTTTAAAACACTCTCTTTCATTATTTTTATTGGGACTGGAGGGTAAATGGCAATTACAATTCCAGTAGTCACTGGTGTACTCCTTCATATTCCCTGAAGGTCATGCTGTATCATGAGAAATAACTGGCTGGTGTCCTGGATGACACGGTGTCTAGCCTTTTGTGTACGACAGCTTCCATCCGGTAAGCTCTGCCTGTGTGAGGCATCAAGTTGTTGTCAGTTCTAACCCTCAGTCTGGAATCAAGCTGTGCTACAGAGACAATAATTGTCCATTGGAATGGGCTGCCCGGGGAGGTGGTGGAGTCACCTTCATTGGAGGTGCTCAGGAGGAGACTTGGTGGGGTGCTCGGTGCCATGGTTTAGTTGTTTAGGTGGGTTGGATTAGTTGATAGGTTGGATGTGATGATCTCGAAGGTCTCTTCCAACCTGGTTTATTCTATTCAAACTCATCCTTTTTTTTTTTTTTTTTTTTTTTTCTTTGGTTGGAATCTTTCTGATTCTGGTGATCCTGAAACCTGAAGGGATTATAACAGCTATGTCACAAGGGGAAAGGGGATTCTTCTAATTGTGGGGTCCTTTTGTGTAGTCAGCTCTGTCTTGAAGTTTAGGAAAGCCGTAACAGAAAGCTTGCTTGTTTTCAGCTCTGAGGACGGGGCTAGCACTGAAGGTCAGAGGTTATGAGGAAAGCACAGGATACTCATGGTAATCATCACCAGATTTAAAAAAAAAAAAAGATATTTAGGTGTCTGAAACTGCTGTTGAAAATATAACACCAATCTGTGTCCTCAAGCACCTAACCATCAAAAGTCTGGCCATAAAGCCCAGAACAGCCCTTTCATGACAAATAGCCTCCCTTCACTCATGGTGTGAGAGAGAAAATGTCCTTTTGGGTTGTGAATGTTTTGCAGAGCTTCATCACAGATTCTGATGCTGGGTACAAGCTAAGGCTTCCTGACTTTCCCAAATGTGCTTTCCAGCATCACATTTTTTTCATGAGCTCTTAGCCCTTCAGATCATACTATTTGTGCTATTCTGCTTTTTGTTGCTGTGTGACAGCCTGCTCCCTGACGAAGCCAGGCCAGCTCTCACCACCAGACTCCAGTGGGTGGAAATGAGGACAGCTTCTGTCACTTTGATCTTACGCTTAATAGCAGAGACCGTGGCGTTATTGACAGCTGCGATACCTTTAGCTTCTGCTGGGATATGCTGAGGCAGATTTGCAGTCTGAAATAGTGTGAGGAAATCTGTGCCCGACCCTCGAGAGCGTTTTGTTGCCGGCAGCAGGATTTTGGTTCTTCCTTGCCCATCGTTTGGCACTCAGCTGGGGGTGGAAAGTGTGAGAAAGGGGAGCAGGACGTATCCTTGGCATCAGAAACCGGAGCGATCTGACTCTGCTTTACAGGGCATCACCAGCTGATGGGAAAGGCAAAGATTTCTGCCCATGGGGGGACATTAAGCAGCCTCAAGGCTACTCTTATCTGTGCCCCAAGGTCATGTATGTAGGGATGAGGGATAAGGGGCTGTCTTTGCTTCTCCTGCTCAGTTTGGCCTCACACTCAGACTCAGCTTTACAAAGCACAAGTCTCATTAAAAAGGAGGCTTGGGGTTTTTTGGTGGTTTTTTTTTTTTTTTTTCAGTGAAAACAGGATTAGAGATTTGCTTAACATACAGAGAGGGCAAGCAGGCATGGTTTGAAAAGCCAAGCTTTTGATTTTTTTATTCAGTTTTCCCCTTTCCTTTATAAGGTTGTGTGTCTTTACTATCAGCTCAGGTTGTGATGTGTTTGCCGAGTACGATATCCGTGCTAATAACTAAACTTTCATCTTGTGAGGGAGAATGACTGCTTTGAGTAAGAGCTATACTGAGAAGTGAGGGAAAAGAATGCTTCATTAATGATTTTTAGCAAGAACTAGAACTGGGAATGCATTTTGGAGTTATTTTATAGGATGTGATGGTTTCTGTTTGTTGCTTTTTTGTTTTGTTTTCCCCTAAAATATCAAGAATTAGAAGTTCTTTGAAAGCTGAACTTCAAACCATCCTGATGAGTTCATTTTCTATGGTAAGCAGTGAGTGGGAAAACTAAAGCAAAGGTCCCAGTTCACAGAACCACAAAGTCCCAGCAAAGACCTCTGGGGATCATTCAGTATAACACCTCTGCTAGATTCCCAGAGCACTAGAGCACTCTGTCACCCAGAACAGGTTGCCCAGGATCCCAGTGGCCAGGTTGATTTGGGATCTCTCCAGAGGTGACTCCACAACTTCTCCAGGCAGTCTCCTCCAGTGCTCTGCCACCCTCAAAGTGAAGAAGTCTTCCCTTACATTTAGGTGAAACTTCCTGTATTCCATTTTTTTTTTTTGTTGTCCCTTGTCATGTTGTGGGGCACTACTGAAGAGAGTCTGACCCCATCCTCTTGACCCTCACCCATTAGATATTGACAAGTAGTCTCCTCTTCTCCAGACTGAACAGTCCAGTGCTTTCAGCCTTTCCTTCTCAGAGAGGTTATAGTCCCTAAATCAGCTTTGTGGCCCTCTGTTAGGGAGAACTGGATGGAAGCTGATCTGAAACAGGAGGTTGGGGAATGCTGGATAGGGAGAAGCCAGGATCAGTAAAAGGCCAGTTCTATCAGAGGTAGAGTGAGGATGCAAAAGTTAATTGCTTGTATGTGGTGAAGTTAGAAGCCCTTGAGTACCTGAGAGAGAGAGAGACGCCTTTGCCTAGTTATTTACTAGCTCAATATTGAAGAGTTCCACTGTACATTTCTAGATCAGCATAATTTTCCTCCTTCTCCCATCTGACACTGTCTCAACACTCACTCTCTCTCAGCTGTGGCTCCCTTCCTCTCTCATTCCTCCACCATCTGCTCCACATGCTTTCCCATAAATTCCTGACTTGGACTCGGTTCCCCAGCTCTGAGCTTATCTATGGGTTAGACACTGGAGCCATCAGAAAGGCATCTGAGAACTTTCTGTGTAAAATGAACAGCAATGGCAAAACCTCCAGAAGAGTTTGTGAGGTCTCTGGAGAGGTCAGAACTTAATTTCTTGTTTATTTTGAGTTTTGTTTGTGGTATGAGAGGACAAGAGAGGTATCAGGAGTTAACAGACGTTTACATGATGAATGTTTTCATGTTTTGAATGTTATTCCCAGACTGAAACATCTTTTTTCCTTTAAAGTTTCAGATAGAGGAAATTTACAAAATGCTCATATCTATTGCAGTTAAAAAATAGCATTTTCTTTTCTTTTTCTGCCACTGTTTTCTCTTTAGGAAAAAAAAAATCATCTTGTTTCCTACAAAATAATTGCCCCCTAAAAAACAAAATAGAATTTATGCTTTTAATGGTTTGGCTCTTGAACTTGGCTATCTCTGTGTCAGAAGGTTTATATTTTTCCTTTAAAGCACCACCAAATCAGAGGAGAGCTGAGGAAACACATTTAGAGTGAATATGAAGAAAAATTAGTTTCTGTTCTTCAGCTGGGAAAGAGGACCCACATGGTAGTGCTATAGTAATGGACACAACTTTAAGTACGTTGTGGATCCTTGCTTTGAAAGAGTTCTGAAATCCAAGGAAGTTCACTTAGAATAGAAGCATAGCCTGTTTCCAGGGCTTGACAACCCTTTTGGTGAAGAAACTTTTATCATAGTATCAGTCAGGGTTGGAAGGGACCACAAGGATCATCTAGTTCCAACCCCTCTGCCATGGGCAGGGACGCCCTGCACTAGATCAGGCTGGCCAGAGCCTCATCCAGCCTGGGCTTAAACACCTCCAGGGACGGGGCCTCAACCACCTCCCTGGAAAACCCATTCCAGGCCTTCACCACTCTCATGGTGAAGAACTTATGTCCAGCCTAAATCTCCTCCGGCACAACCTGAGGTCGTTGCCACGTTGCTTGCTACCTGGGGGAAGAGACTGACCCCTATCTCACTCCAATCTCCTTTCTGGGAATCGTAGAAAGCAAGATGATCTTGCCAGCAGCTTCTTTTCTCGAGGCTGAGCAACCCTAGTTCCCTCAGTGCAACGGACTAGCTAACCCAGGCTTCCCTTTTCTTGCATTGAAGCTACTCCAAATAGTTTGTGGACTAAACTACAGAATATGCAAAAGGGCAAGACAATGCAAGAGGCAGTGGTGATTTATGCAGCCTTCAGACATTACAGGCCAATAGCTCATTCCTGTGAAAGGGCTGGAGTAGGAAGGTGTTAGAATAGAATTAACCTGATTGGAAAAGGCCTTTGAGATCACCAAGTCCAACCTATCACCCAACACCATCTTACCAACTAAACCATGTCACCAAGTGCCTCATCTAATCTCCTCTTAAACACCTCCAGTGACCCAGTCATAGAATGGTTGGAAGGGACTTCCAAAGGTCACCTAGTCCAACACCCTCTGCAGTAAGCAGGAGCATCCTCACTAGATCAGGTTGCCCAGAGTCCTGGCAAGCCTTGCCTTGAATCTCTCCAGGGATGAGGCCAATATGAATTCATGATCCTGGCAACAGCTGTGAGTAGGTAGCCCTGGGCAGATTTGGCCTTTCCATGAGCCTCAGAGAAAGAGCTCTTCAGGAGACTTAGTATCTTTGAGGCTGACCTTGCTGTATTTTCTCAGCTGATGTAAAGGTAGCAGTTGTTCAGTGTATGATCCTCCTTAAGGCATACCACAAGTACCTTCTTTGTGAGGCAGGTTTGCACTGTTAGATGGTTTATTAAATTCAGCAGCAGTCCTATTGTTAGGATTAAGCAACTGGTCATTTCAGGGTCTTAGAAAAGTAGAAACCATCAAACCTTCTTACCTCTGGTACAGTCTGTGCCAGTTGTTAGGGCCCAGTGTTCTGGCTGATCTCCTGCTGTAGCTATGCCATCACATGGTCATCCCACTGAATTTTATTCCCCTGCTTGTCAGACTGGGTTTAGGAAACCTGTAGTTACTTGTCTAAATGGGAGTTTAGGAAAGCTGTAGGCACTTTTCTAAATGGGGTTTTAACCTTCTCTTGTACGTGGTTATGTTGTGCAGTGATGAGAAGGATGAGCCCTCTGAGCAGAGGCTAAGGGAGCTGGAGTTGTTTAGCCTGGAGAAGAGGAAGCTCAGGGGAGACATTCTTGCTGTCTGCAGCCACCTGAAGGGAGGTTGTAGCCAGGTGGGAGTTGGTCTCTTCTCCCAGGCAACCAGTACCAGAACAAGAGGACACAGTCTCAAGCTATGCCAGGGGAAGTTTAGGCTGGAGGGGAGGAGAAAGTTCTTCCCAGAAAGAGTAATTGGCCATTGGAATGTGCTGCCCAGGGAGGTGGTGGAGTCACCATCCCTGGAGGGGTTTAAAAAAAAGGGATTGGATGTGGCACTTGGAGCCATGGATTAGTTAGTCATGAGGTGTTGGACTTGATGATCTTTGAGGTCTCTTCCAACCTTATTGATTCTATGATTCTATAAGTTTAGGAAGGATGTTGACTTGCTGGAATGTGTCCAGAGAAGGGCAACAAAGTTGGTGAGGGGCTTGGAGCACAAGCCTTATGAGGAAAGGCTGAGGGAGCTGGGGTTGATAGCCTGGAGAAGAGGAGATTCAGGGGTGACCTTATTGCTCTCTACAACTACCTGAAGGCAGGTTGTAGCCAGGCAGAGGTTGGTCTCTTCTCCCAGGCAGCCAGTACCAGAACAAGAGGACACAGTCTCAGGCTATGCCAGGGCAGGTTTAGGCTGGATGTTAGGAAGAAGTTCTATACAGAGAGTACGTATTGGAATGGGCTGCCCGTGGAGGTGGTGGAGTCACCTCCATTGGAGGTGTTCAGGAGGAGACTTGATGGGGTTGGTGGGTTGGGTTGGTTGATGGGTTGGATGCAATGATCTTGAAGGTCTCTTTCAACCTGGTGTATTGTATTGTAATAGAAATACCCTTGTTGAGGGAAACCAAGCTAATAAACAAGGCTGATACCACCATTCTTTAACTTCCAAAATAATAATAGACTTTTTGATTTCTGAGATGGAAAAATCATTGAGTGTGTGTACCTCAGAGTAAGTCAACTGAAGAAATAATCAAGCTCTCCCCGAAATAATCTCTATCTCAAACGATTTCGGTCTGTCCTTATTTCAACTCTACCAGCAATATATGTGCCTCACAGCATGTCCAGAAGGTCGTGAAGCAAGCATGCTTTGCCCAGATGAAATGAGCTATCAGATAGGGAGAAGGAAAAAAATAAAATAATAAAAATGGAAGAAAAAATTATTCTGGAATTGATCTTTTGTACAATACAATACAATACAATACAATACACCAGGTTGGAAGAGACCTTCAAGATCATCGCGTCCAACCCATCAAACAATCCAACCCACCCAACAACTAGACCATACAGCCAAGCACCCCATCAAGTCTTCTCCTGAACACCTCCTGTGAAGGTGACTCCACCACCTCCACGGGTAGCCGATTCCAATGGGCAATCACTCTCTCCGTGTAGAACTTCTTCCTAACATCCAGCCTAAACCTGCCCTGGCGCAGCCTGAGACTGTGTCCTCTTGTTCTGGTGCTGGATGCCTGGGAGAAGAGGCCAACCTCTGCCTGGCTACAACCTCCCTTCAGGTAGTTGTAGAGAGCAATAAGGTCACCCCTCAGTCTCCTCCAGGCTAAGCAACCCCAGCTCCCTCAGCCTTTCCTCATAGGGCTTGTGTTCCAAACCCCTCACCAGCTTTGTTGCCCTTCTCTGGACACGTTCCAGCAAGTCAACATCCTTCCTAAACTGAGGGGCCCAGAACTGGACACAGTACTCAAGGTGCGGCCTAACCAGTGCAGTGTACAGGGGCACAATGACCTCCCTGCTCCTGCTGGCCACACTGTTCCTGATGCAAGCCAGGATGCCATTGGCCTTCTTGGCTGCCTGGGCACACTGCAGGCTCATGTTCAGCCTACAATCAAGCAGTACCCCCAGGTCCCTCTCTGCCTGGCCACTCTCCAGCCACTCTGACCCCAGCCTGTAGCACTGCCTGGGGTTGTTGTGGCCAATGTGCAGAATCCGGCACTTGGATGTGTTTTGTTTTTTTTTTTTTTTTTTTTTTTTTTTTTTTTTTGGCTTTTTTTTTGGCTTTTTTTGGCTTGTGTGAGCAAGAAACAAGGTTACATTAATTTTAGAACCATCTGAGCTTTGGGCGCTGACTTTCATTGGCTGAGATGTTAATATTTTATGTGAGCCTAAAGCATGCCCAATTAAAGCGAGACCAGAAACGTCCACAAGTATATCCAAAGAGAAGCATTAGAGCTGGAGACGGCGCCATAAATTCACACGCCACAAAGGCTACAGAGGAATCGCAGTAAGGGTCTGGCAAATAAAGAAATAAATAAAAGCTTGGAATGTCAGTCCTGCCGCTCGGGCAAGTCCCGTGCTGTGAAAGCACGGCTCCCCATAAATCCTTTCAAATGATTACCACACATCAATGCACCAGGGCGACAGCTAATTTACAGGGTGGGTGACGTTGGTGTTGCACACCCGCGGGACCAGAGGACAGAGTTGAGCCCTGAAACAGACCTTCAAACATGGGCGTTGCGGAACCGCAGAAACGTTCAGGTTGGGAAAGAGCCTCAGGATCACCAAGTCCAACCCAGAACTCTACTCTACAAGGCTCACCCCTAAAGCAGATCCCCAAGCACCACATCTGAAGCACCTTTAAACACATCCAGGCTTGGTGAGTCCACCACCTCCCTGGGCAGCACATTCCAATGCCTGACCCTGAAAAAATGTTTTCCACTGTCCAGTCTAAACCTACCCTGTCACACCTGGAGGCCATTCCCTCTTGTTCTATCTTGTTCTACCTGTGAGAAGAGACCAGCACCAGCCTCTCCACAACATCCTTTCAGGTAGCTGTAGAGAGCAAAGAGGTGACCCCTCAGCCTCCTCTTTTCCAAACTAAACAGCCCCAGCTCCTTCAGTCTCTCCTCATAGGATTTACTCTTCAGGCCCTTCACAGCTTTCTTGCCCTCCTCTGCATTCACTGCAGCACTTCCACACCTCTCTTGCATCAGATGGTGTCAGTAGTCATTCCTCTGCAGGGATGAGATGGAGGCTCCAGGGAGACCTAACAGCAGCCTTCCAGTACCTGCAGAGCTCTAAAAGAAGGATGGAGAGGGACTGTTTACAAAGGCCTGCAGTGATAAGACAAGGGGCAATGGCTTCAAAGTAGAGAAGAGCAGATTTAGATTGGATGCTAGGAGCAGGTTCTTTACTGTGAGGTGGTGGAACACGGGAGTGGGTTGCCCAGGGAGGTAGTTTGGGCCACATCTCTGGAGATATTTGAAGTGTGGCTTGACAGGGCTCCAGACAACCTGATATGGTTGAGGATGTCCCTGCTGACTACAGAAGGGGTTGGGCTGGATGACCTTTGGAGGTCATTCTATGATTTTATGAATTTCTTGAGGCATACAAGAGTCAGCCTGGGTGTGCTGCAAACTTGCCAGCTGTGTTGCTCTTTGAGGAGACTCTATTTATTTATTTAATTAATTTTTTGGTTTTTTTTGAAGACCTGTAAAATGTTCTGGAGAAGTCTGTGTTTGAGTGGAAAGGCTGCCCGGGGAAACTGTGGAGTCACCACCCCTGAAGGCACTTAAAGCATGTGTAAATGTGGTACTGAGGAACATGTTTTAAATCTAGCAAGTGCTGGGTTAAGGGTTGAACTTGATGATCTTAAAGGTCTCTCCCAAACAAAATTATTCTACAATGCTATGAAAAGACTACTACAGTCATGGCCAGTTCTTCTAATGTGTGTTAATAGATTTCTCAACCTCTTTTACTCAAGTAGATCACCTTTATCCCTACCTGGTGGTCTCATCTGATTTCCATTTAGTTATGATGCCACCCTGTGCTCCAGTTCCATCACTTGATTCAGACTCTCAGCCACCAGCTTGCTCCTGAAGCCTCTTCCACCTCTGCTTTTGTGGCAAAATTCATGTAAGGCTGACTTTGTCCTCTCTGTACAGACCTGCCCTTGCAAATAGAGAAGCAGGAGACAGATTGAATGTATAGATACAATCTCAGGCTGTGTCAGGGGAGGTTTAGGCTGGATGTTAGGAAGAAGTTCTATACAGAGTGAGTGATTGCCCATTGGAATGGGCTGCCCAGGGAGGTGGTGGAGTCGCCATCATTGGAGGTGTTCAGGAGGAGACTTGATGGGGTGCTTGGTACCATGGTCTAGTTGTTTAGGTGGGTTGGATTGGTTGATGGGTTGGACACGATGATCTTGAAGGTCTCTTCCAACCTGGTGTGGTCTGGTGTGGTCTGGTGTGGTCTATTCTATTCTATTCTATTCTATTCTATTCTATTCTATTCTATTCTATTCTATTCTATTCTACATAGAATTATTTTTGTTGGAAAGCACTTTTAAAATCATCCAGTCCAACCATTAATCCAGGAC